>JACEEU010000733.1:0-42500 GCA_016630915.1 Callionymus lyra
GAGTCACATGACACGAGTCACACGAGACACATGACACAAGTCACATGACACGAGTCACACGAGTCACACGAGTCACACGAGTCAAACGAGTCAAACGAGTCACACGAGTCAAATGAGTCAAACGAGTCACACGAGTCACACGAGTCAAACGAGTCAAACGAGTCAAATGAGTCAAACGAGTCACACGAGTCACATGAGTCAAACGAGTCACACGAGTCACAGGAAGTAATTCTCACCACTTTAGCTGTTTGATCCCATGAACCTGAAACGATCAGGTTTGATTCACGAACTTCAGTCCAGTCAACAGTACACACCTGTAAATACACAACACATTACACACCTGTAAATACACAACATATTACACACCTGTACAACACATTACACACCTGTACAACATACAACACATTACACACCTGTACAACACATTACACACCTGTACAACACATTAGAATCAGAATCAGAATCCTTTATTTGTTAATTATCTGGCTGAGTTCTTGTTGTGGAGTCTGATGGCAGCAGGAGGAAGGAGGTACCTCTCCCTCACACACCTGGGATGGAGCATCCTATCACTGATGGAGCTCCTCAATGCCCTCAGTGTGTGCTGGAGAGGGTGAGACAAGTTCCTCCTCATGGAGCCCAGCTTGCTCCGTATCCTCCTCCCAGTCACTTCCTCCACAGGATCCAGGGGGCGCCCTAGGACGTAACCGGCCTTCTTAATAAGGCTGTCCAGTTTAGCACTATCCTTTGCTGTCATGCTGCTCCCCCAGCAGACCACACCGTTGAAGATGGCAGAGGCCACTACTGAGTCATAGAAGGACTTCAGGAGTGACCCCTGGACACCAAACGACCTCAACCTCCGGAGCAGGTAGAGTCTACTCCGCCCGAGCAGCAGTGTTATCCACCCAGTCCAGGCGGTTGTTGAGGTGAACACCCAGGAACTTGTAAGACGATCTCAATGTCCCTGGATGTTCAGTGGTGAGGGGGAGATGGAGGGACACCGCCGGAAATCCACAATCAACTCCTTAGTTTTGCTGGAGTTGATCTGGAGGTGGTTTTCCAGGCACCAGACAACAAATTCCTGGACAAGTCCCCGGTACGACCCGTCATCCCCGTCCTTAATGAGGCCTGGACGAACGCGGAGTCGGTCCTGGAGAACTTTTGCAGGTGACTGTACAACACACAACACACCTGTACAACACACAACACACCTGTACAACACATTACACACCTGTACAACACACAACACACCTGTACAACACATTACACACCTGTACAACACACAACACACCTGTACAACACATTACACACCTGTACAACACACAACACACCTGTACAACACATTACACACCTGTACAACACATTACACACCTGTACAACACATTACACACCTGTACAACACATTACACACCTGTACAACACACAACACACCTGTACAACACATTACACACCTGTACAACACACAACACACCTGTACAACACATTACACACCTGTACAACACACATTACACACCTGTACAACACATTACACACCTGTACAACACACAACACACCTGTACAACACACAACACACCTGTACAACACATTACACACCTGTACAACACACAACACACCTGTACACACACACCTGTACAACACACAACACACCTGTACAACACATTACACACCTGTACAACACTACACACCTGTACAACACATTACACACCTGTACAACACATTACACACCTGTACAACACATTACACACCTGTACAACACATTACACACCTGTACAACACATTACACACCTGTACAACACATTACACACCTGTACAACACATTACACACCTGTACAACACACAACACACCTGTACAACACATTACACACCTGTACAACACATTACACACCTGTACAACACACAACACACCTGTACAACACATTACACACCTGTACAACACACAACACATTACACACCTGTACAACACATTACACACCTGTACAACACATTACACACCTGTACAACACACAACACACCTGTACAACACATTACACACACCTGTACAACACACATACACACCTGTACAACACACAACACACCTGTACAACACATTACACACCTGTTACAACCCATTAACACACCTGTACAACACACAACACACCTGTACAACACATTACACACCTGTACAACACATTACACACCTGTACAACACACAACACACCTGTACAACACACAACACACCTGTACAACACATAACACACCTGTACAACACACAACACACCTGTACAACACATTACACACCTGTACAACACACAACACATTCACAACACACCTGTACAACACATTACACACCTGTACAACACATTACACACCTGTACAACACATTACACACCTGTACAACACACAACACACCTGTACAACACATTACACACCTGTACAACACACAACACACCTGTACAACACACAACACACCTGTACAACACACAACACACCTGTACAACACACAACACACCTGTACAACACACAACACACCTGTACAACACAACACAACATGTGTGTACCTCCTGTAGGTGAGCCTTCACGACCTTCAATGGAGATGTTCTGCTTGAATGATAAACTTGTAAAGTTCCGTCTCCTGCTGCAGCGACGAGAACATGTTCCTGGTGTTCAGACCAGCAGACGTCGAAGATCCCGTCAGACCATGTCCACCTGCACACATGAGAGGTTCTACTATCAAACAGGGTCTCATCTACTATCAAACTCAGTCTCATCTACTATCAAACTCTCTCATCTACTATCAAACTCAGTCTCATCTACTATCAAACTCTCTCATCTACTATCAAACTCTCTCATCTACTATCAAACTCAGTCTCATCTACTATCAAACTTTCTCATCTACCATCAAACTCAGTCACATCTACTATCAAACTCAGTCTCATCTACTATCAAACTCAGTCTCATCTACTATCAAACTCTCTCATCTACTATCAAACTCAGTCTCATCTACTATCAAACTCTCTCATCTACTATCAAACTCAGTCTCATCTACTATCAAACAGGGTCTCATCTACTATCAAACTCTCTCATCTACTATCAAACTCTCTCATCTACTATCAAACTCTCTCATCTACTATCAAACTCAGTCTCATCTACTATCAAACTCTCTCATCTACTATCAAACTCAGTCTCATCTACTATCAAACTCAGTCTCATCTACTATCAAACTCTCTCATCTACTATCAAACTCTCTCATCTACTATCAAACTCAGTCTCATCTACTATCAAACTTTCTCATCTACCATCAAACTCAGTCACATCTACTATCAAACTCAGTCTCATCTACTATCAAACTCAGTCTCATCTACTATCAAACTCTCTCATCTACTATCAAACTCAGTCTCATCTACTATCAAACTCTCTCATCTACCATCAAACTCAGTCTCATCTACTATCAAACTCAGTCTCATCTACTATCAAACTCAGTCTCATCTACTATCAAACTCAGTCTCATCTACTATCAAACTCAGTCTCATCTACTATCAAACTTTCTCATTTACTATCAAACTCAGTCTCATCTACTATCAAACAGGGTCTCATCTACTATCAAACTCTCTCATCTACTATCAAACTCAGTCTCATCTACTATCAAACTTTCTCATCTACTATCAAACTCTCTCATTTAATATCCAACTCAGTCTCATCTACTATCAAACTCAGTCTCATCTACTGTCAAACTCAGTCTCATCTACTATCAAACTCTCTCATTTAATATCAAACTCTGTCACATCTACTATCAAACTCTCTCATTTAATATCAAACTCTCTCATCTACTATCAAACTCTCTCGCATCTACTATCAAACTCTCTCGCATCTACTATCAAAGCTCTGTCACATCTACTATCAAAGCCTGCATGTCACATCTACTATCAAACTCTGTCACATCTACTATCAAACTCTCTCATCTACTATCAAACTCTCTCATCTACTATCAAACTCTCTATCATCTACTATCAAACCCCCTCTGTTTTCATCTACTATCAAACTCTGTCACATCTACTGTCAAGCTCTGTCACATCTACTATCAAACTCTGTCACATCTACTATCAAACTCTCTCATCTACTATCAAACTCAGTCTCATCTACTATCAAACTCTCTCACATCTACTATCAAACTCTGTCACATCTACTATCAAACTCTGTCTCATCTACTATCAAACTCTGTCACATCTACTATCAAACTCTGTCACATCTACTATCAAACTCTGTCACATCTACTATCAAACTCTCTCATCTACTATCAAACTCAGTCTCATCTACTATCAAACTCAGTCTCATCTACTATCAAACTCTCTCATTTACTATCAAACTCTCTCATCTACTATCAAACTCAGTCTCATCTACTATCAAACTCTCTCATCTACTATCAAACTCAGTCTCATCTACTATCAAACTCAGTCTCATCTACTATCAAACTCTCTCATCTACTATCAAACTCTCTCATCTACTATCAAACTCAGTCTCATCTACTATCAAACTCTCTCATTGTCTATCAAACTCAGTCTCATCTACTATCAAACTCAGTCTCATCTACTATCAAACTGCCGGTCTCATCTACTATCAAACTCTCTCATCTACTATCAAACTCAGTCACATCTACTATCAAACTCAGTCTCATCTACTATCAAACTCAGTCTCATCTACTATCAAACTCTCTCATCTACTATCAAACTCGGTCTCATCTATTATCAAACTCTCATTTACTATCAAACTCTCTCATTTACTATCAAACTCTCTCATCTACTATCAAACTCAGTCTCATCTACTATCAAACTCTCTCATCTACTATCAAACTCTCTCATCTACTATCAAACTCTCTCATTTACTATCAAACTCTCTCATTTACTATCAAACTCTCTCATCTACTATCAAACTCTCTCATTTACTATCAAACTCTCTCATTTACTATCAAACTCTCTCATCTACTATCAAACTCAGTCTCATCTACTGTCAAACCAGTCTCATCTACTATCAAACTCTCTCACATAATCTACTCTCTCGCATCTACTATCAAACTCTCTCGCATCTACTATCAAACTCTGTCACATCTACTATCAAACTCTCTCATCTACTATCAAACTCTCTCGCATCTACTATCAAACTCTCTCGCATCTACTATCAAACTCTGTCTTATCTACTGTCAAGCTCTGTCACATCTACTATCAAACTCTCTCGCATTTACTATCAAATAACTAAGGGTTCGATGTGAGAGGACATGTTTGTGTGGAGTCCCTCAAGGTTCTGTTCTGGGGCCTTTATTGTTTGTACTTGATTCCTCAAATCCTGATGTTTCTTATGTTTGCTGATGACATCCAGCTGTTGATCAGCTGATCAGAGGCTGAACTTAATGAAGGTCATTATCTGAGGTCATGTGACGTCACCTTTGGACCAGCTGGACTTGGCTTTCGTTCTGTTCCAGCACCATCAACTCACCTCCACCTGTGCACAGACACACACCATCGTTGACTTCCACTCACCTGAGACTCACCTGAGACTCACCTGAGACTCACCTGAGACTCACCTGAGACTCACCTGAGACTCACCTGAGACTCACCTGAGAGACTCCACTGAGACTCACCTGAGACTCAACTGAGACTCACCTGAGACTCACCTGAGACTCACCTGAGACTCACCTGAGACTCACCTGAGACTCACCTGAGACTCACCTGAGACTCACCTGAGACTCACCTGAGACTCACCTGAGACTCACCTGAGACTCACCTGAGACTCACCTGAGACTCAACTGAGACTCACCTGAGACTCACCTGAGACTCACCTGAGACTCACCTGAGACTCACCTGAGACTCACCTGAGACTCACCTGAGACTCAACTGAGACTCACCTGAGACTCACCTGAGACTCACCTGAGACTCAACTGAGACTCACCTGAGAGGCCATAGTTGTTTGCGGCTGCGCAGGCGAGTCTTGAGGCGCAGAAGGGAGACGCTGCCACGGCGTAACCATGGAGACCAGGCGTGTTGAAGACCAGCGTCATGTCTCTGGTGCCCCCTGCTGGACGTTCAAAGCACAAGTGATGTAGACACTGAAGTAGACACTGAAGTAGACACTGAAGTAGACACTGACGTAGACACTGAAGTAGACACTGAAGTAGACACTGAAGTAGACACTGAAGTAGACACTGACGTAGACACTGAAGTAGACACTGAAGTAGACACTGAAGTAGACACTGAAGTAGACACTCAACGTAGACACTGACGTAGACACTGAAGTAGACACTGAAGTAGTAGACACTGAAGTAGACACTGAAGTAGACACTAGACACTGACCTGGACACTGAAGTAGACACTGACCGATAGACACTGAAGTAGACACTGTAGACACGTAGACACTGACGTAGACACTGAAGTAGACACTGAAGTAGACACTGACGTAGACACTGAAGTAGACACTGAAGTAGACACTGACGTAGACACTGACGTAGACACTGAAGTAGACACTGAAGTAGACACTGAAGTAGACACTGAAGTAGACACTGAAGTAGACACTGACGTAGACACTGAAGTAGACACTGAAGTAGACACTGACGTAGACACTGACGTAGACACTGAAGTAGACACTGAAGTAGACACTGAAGTAGACACTGAAGTAGACACTGAAGTAGACACTGAAGTAGACACTGAAGTAGACACTGACGTAGACACTGACGTAGACACACCGAGTAGACACTGAAGTAGACACTGACGTAGACACTGAAGTAGACACTGAAGTAGACACTGAAGTAGACACTGAAGTAGACACTGAAGTAGACACTGAAGTAGACACTGAAGTAGACACTGAAGTAGACACTGACGTAGACACTGAAGTAGACACTGAAGTAGACACTGAAGTAGACACTGAAGTAGACACTGAAGTAGACACTGAAGTAGACACTGACGTAGACACTGAAGTAGACACTGAAGTAGACACTGAAGTAGACACTGACGTAGACACTGACGTAGACACCGGGTAGACACTGACGTAGACACTGTGACACTGACGTAGACACTGAAGTAGACACTGAAGTAGACACTGAAGTAGACACTGACGTAGACACTGAAGTAGACACTGAAGTAGACACTGAAGTAGACACTGACGTAGACACTGAAGTAGACACTGAAGTAGACACTGACGTAGACACTGACGTAGACACTGACGTAGACACTGGCAAGTAGACACTGAAGTAGACACTGAAGTAGACACTGAAGTAGACACTGAAGTAGACACTGAAGTAGACACTGAAGTAGACACTGACGTAGACACTGAAGTAGACACTGAAGTAGACACTGAAGTAGACACTGACGTAGACACTGAAGTAGACACTGAAGTAGACACTGAAGTAGACACTGAGTAGAACAAGTGACACTGACGTAGACACTGACGTAGACACTGAAGTAGACACTGACGTAGACACTGAAGTAGACACTGACGTAGACACTGAAGTAGACACTGCGACTGAAGTAGACACTGAAGTAGACACTGGCGTAGACACTGAAGTAGACACTGACGTAGACACTGACGTAGACACTGAAGTAGACACTGACGTAGACCAGTAGACACTGACGTAGACACTGACGTAGACACTGACGTAGACACTGAAGTAGACACTGACGTAGACACTGAAGTAGACACTGAAGTAGACACTGGAGTAGACACTGAAGTAGACACTGACGTAGACACTGACGTAGACACTGAAGTAGACACTGACGTAGACACTGATGTAGACACTGAAGTAGACACTGACGTAGACACTGAAGTAGACACTGACGTAGACACTGACGTAGACACTGACGTAGACACTGACGTAGACACTGAAGTAGACACTGAAGTAGACACTGACGTAGACACTGAAGTAGACACTGAAGTAGACACTGACGTAGACACTGACGTAGACACTGACGTAGACACTGAAGTAGACACTGACGTAGACACTGAAGTAGACACTGACGTAGACACTGAAGTAGACACTGAGCGTAGACACTGAACGTAGACACTGAACGTAGACACTGACGTAGACACTGACGTAGACACTGACACTGAAGTAGACACTGACGTAGACACTGACGTAGACACTGACGTAGACACTGACGTAGACACTGACGTAGACACTGACGTAGACACTGAAGTAGACACTGAAGTAGACACTGAAGTAGACACTGACGTAGACACTGACGTAGACACTGACGTAGACACTGAAGTAGACACTGACGTAGACACTGACGTAGACACTGAAGTAGACACTGAAGTAGACACTGAAGTAGACACTGACGTAGACACTGACGTAGACACTGAAGTAGACACTGAAGTAGACACTGAAGTAGACACTGACGTAGACACTGACGTAGACACTGAAGTAGACACTGAAGTAGACACTGACGTAGACACTGACGTAGACACTAGACGTAGACGTAGACACTGACGTAGACACTGAAGTAGACACTGACGTAGACACTGAAGTAGACACTGACGTAGACACTGACGTAGACACTGACGTAGACACTGAAGTAGACACTGAAGTAGACACTGACGTAGACACTGACGTAGACACTGAAGTAGACACTGAAGTAGACACTGAAGTAGACACTGACGTAGACACTGAAGTAGAACACTGAAGTAGACACTGAAGTAGACACTGAAGTAGACACTTGAGACATGACACTGACGTAGACACTGACAGTAGACACTGAAGTAGACACTGACGTAGAACACTGGAAGTAGACACTGAAGTAGACACTGACGTAGACACTGGAAGTAGACACTGAAGTAGACACTGACGTAGACACTGAAGTAGACACTGAAGTAGACACTGAAGTAGACACTGAAGTAGACACTGACGTAGACACTGAAGTAGACACTGAAGTAGACACTGAAGTAGACACTGAAGTAGACACTGACGTAGACACTGACGTAGACACTGAAGTAGACACTGACGTAGACACTGAAGTAGACACTGAAGTAGACACTGAAGTAGACACTGAAGTAGACACTGACGTAGACACTGACGTAGACACTGACGTAGACACTGAAGTAGACACTGAGTAGTAGACACTGACGTAGACACTGAAGTAGACACTGAAGTAGACACTGACGTAGACACTGACGTAGACACTGAAGTAGACACTGAAGTAGACACTGAAGTAGACACTGAAGTAGACACTGACGTAGACACTGACGTAGACACTGACGTAGACACTGAAGTAGACACTGACGTAGACACTGAAGTAGACACTGACGTAGACACTGACGTAGACACTGACGTAGACACTGACGTAGACACTGAAGTAGACACTGAAGTAGACACTGGTGTAGACACTGAAGTAGACACTGACGTAGACACTGACGTAGACACTGACGTAGACACTGAAGTAGACACTGAAGTAGACACTGAAGTAGACACTGAAGTAGACACTGACGTAGACACTGAAGTAGACACTGACGTAGACACTGAAGTAGACACTGAAGTAGACACTGGCGTAGACACTGAAGTAGACACTGAAGTAGACACTGAAGTAGACACTGACGTAGACACTGAAGTAGACACTGAAGTAGACACTGAAGTAGACACTGAAGTAGACACTGAAGTAGACACTGAAGTAGACACTGAAGTAGACACTGACGTAGACACTGAAGTAGACACTGAAGTAGACACTGACGTAGACACTGAAGTAGACACTGACGTAGACACTGAAGTAGACACTGACGTAGACACTGAAGTAGACACTGAAGTAGACACTGACGTAGACACTGAAGTAGACACTGACGTAGACACTGAAGTAGACACTGAAGTAGACACTGACGTAGACACACTGACAGTGTAGACACTGAAGTAGACACTGAAGTAGACACTGAAGTAGACACTGAAGTAGACACTGACGTAGACACTGAAGTAGACACTGAAGTAGACACTGACGTAAGACACTGAAGTAGACACTGAAGAGACACTGACGTGGACACTGACGTAGACACTGAAGTAGACACTGACGTAGACACTGAAGTAGACACTGATGTAGACACTGAAGTAGACACTGAAGTAGACACTGACGTAGACACTGAACGTAGACACTGAAGTAGACACTGAATGAGACACTGACGTAGACACTGAAGTAGACACTGAAGTAGACACTGACGTAGACACTGAAGTAGACACTGAAGTAGACACTGACGTAGACACTGAAGTAGACACTGAAGTAGACACTGACGTAGACACTGAAGTAGACACTGAAGTAGACACTGACGTAGACACTGAAGTAGACACTGAAGTAGACACTGACGTAGACACTGAAGTAGACACTGAAGTAGACACTGACGTAGACACTGAAGTAGACACTGAAGTAGACACTGAAGTAGACACTGAAGTAGACACTGAAGTAGACACTGAAGTAGACACTGAAGTAGACACTGATATAGTCTACTTCAGTCTGACGAACAAACTACTGTCATCATGATCATCATCCTCTCAACACATCAGTGAACAGATGCAGCATCAATGCTCCTCCCATGATGCAACACTCATAGACTCAAGGACTCATTCATTCCTCGTGTTATTAAATTGTACAATTGTGAGTTCGGAGGCAGAAGTAAAAGTATCTTGATGTTCTACGTTAGTCTTTGTTCTTTATCTTTAGACTTGGATGGTTTCATCTTGTTCTTTGTTCTTATTTTGATTCTTTTTTTATGAATAATTGCTGTATTTTCTGTGGATATTAGGAAAAAAATTATTTCCCGAAGGACCTGCTGAGGATCAATAAAGTTCTGCATAAGTTTCAGTCAAACTAGTATTTTCTCTTCACACGTTTGATTCATAGGAACGTTTTTAAACTTTTAAAATACATGATAAAATATCTTGAAAGTTGATTCACTTTCATTAAAACATGATTGTTTTTGATTAGTGTTGACGTCACGGATGAGACTCGCGCGCGCGCCTCCAGGTCACTTGAAGTTAATCGATTATAAAAAAACCTATGAAACGAGCTTCGGTCACGTCAGCACCTGTCAATCAATCACCTTCTCAGTCACGTCAGCACCTGCAGCGGACTCACCTGTCAATCCCCCGTCACCACGCGCTTCCGTGTTTTGGCTCAACTTCTTCTCCGGCCTGACTCTCTACCGCCCCCTGTGTTCGCCGCGCGCCACAGCCGCACATCAGCGTCAAAGCACCGAGCACGCGCACGAGCACGTTCATCCAAACAACGTCACGAAACAGTTTGAACAACATTGTTGTGTTTATTGGTCCATGAACACGAGGTTAAAAGGTCGCGGCTCGGGGTCAACCGGGGGTCGGGTCACCGGGGTCGAGCCTCCAGCAGCAGCACCAGCAGGCGGTTCTTCAGCGAGGCCAGTCTAGAGGCGTAGTGGGTCCTCAGCACCGCGGCCACCCGGGCCTGGAGTCCACTGAGCGTCTGCTGGGCGGCGCCGGCGGACACGTTGAGCAACGCGTGGAACAGGTCCAGCCACAGGTCGCTGTGATTAAGCCTGCAGGGACACGCACACTGAGCACACCTGGGGTCGCAGGTGCACGCACCGCTTACCTCCTGAAGGTGGCGCTGGTCCTCCAGACCCCGCCCTCGTTGACCACCTTCATGTACGTACCAAACAGCAGCGAGAAGACGGTCCCTGCGGCGCCGAACAGGTCCGTCTGCAGGACACAGTCTTACTTCCACCATATTGACTGTTGTTTGTAAATTAACCTTTAAATAGTTATTGTTTGTGTTGCAATTTAACTTCTGGCCTCTAGATGGCAGCAGTCGTTACGTCCTCCACAGTTAAAGGAAGAACGATGACTGAGGACGAGAGGATACAGTGGACAATACTACACATATATATACTTGTTACTACACTATCACGACACCAGAGTCAAGTAGTGGACAATACTACACATATATACTTGTTACTACACTATCACAACACCAGAGTCAAGTACTGGACAATACTACACATATATACTTGTTACTACACTATCACAACACCAGAGTCAAGTACTGGACAATACTACACATATATACTTGTTACTACACTATCACAACACCAGAGTCAAGTACTGGACAATACTACACATATATACTTGTTACTACACTATCACAACACCAGAGTCAAGTACTGGACAATACTACACATATATACTTGTTACTACACTATCACGACACCAGAGTCAAGTACTGGACAATACTACACATACGTATATATACTCGTTCCTACACTATCACAACACCAGAGTCAAGTACTGGACAATATTACACATATATACTTGTTACTACACTATTACAACACCAGAGTCAAGTACTGGACAATACTACACATATATATATTTGTTACTACACTATCACAACACCAGAGTCAAGTACTGGACAATACTACACATATATACGTGTTACTACACTATCACAACACCAGAGTCAAGTACTGGACAATACTACACATATATACTTGTTACTCCACTATCACAACACCAGAGTCAAGTACTGGACAATACTACACATATATACTTGTTACTACACTATCACAACACCAGAGTCAAGTACTGGACAATACTACACATATATACTTGTTACTACACTATCACAACACCAGAGTCAAGTACTGGACAATACTACACATATATACTTGTTACTACACTATCACGACACCAGAGTCAAGTACTGGACAATACTACACATATATACTTGTTACTACACTATCACAACACCAGAGTCAAGTACTGGACAATACTACACATATATACTTGTTACTACACTATCACAACACCAGAGTCAAGTACTGGACAATACTACACATATATACTTGTTACTACACTATCACGACACCAGAGTCAAGTACTGGACAATACTACACATATATACTTGTTACTACACTATCACGACACCAGAGTCAAGTACTGGACAATACTACACATATATACTTGTTACTACACTATCACAACACCAGAGTCAAGTACTGGACAATACTACACATATATACTTGTTACTACACTATCACAACACCAGAGTCAAGTACTGGACAATACTACACATATATACTTGTTACTACACTATCACAACACCAGAGTCAAGTACTGGACAATACTACGCATATATACTTGTTACTACACCATCACAACACCAGAGTCAAGTACTGGACAATACTACACATATATACTTGTTACTACACTATCACGACACCAGAGTCAAGTACTGGACAATACTACACATATATATACTTGTTACTACACTATCACAACACCAGAGTCAAGTACTGGACAATACTACACATATATACTTGTTACTACACTATCACAACACCAGAGTCAAGTACTGGACAATACTACACATATATACGTGTTACTACACTATCACAACACCAGAGTCAAGTACTGGACAATACTACACATATATACTTGTTACTACACTATCACAACACCAGAGTCAAGTACTGGACAATACTACACATATATACTTGTTACTACACTATCACAACACCAGAGTCAAGTACTGGACAATACTACACATATATACTTGTTACTACACTATCACGACACCAGAGTCAAGTACTGGACAATACTACACATATATACTTGTTACTACACTATCACAACACCAGAGTCAAGTACTGGACAATACTACACATATATACTTGTTACTACAGTATCACAACACCAGAGTCAAGTACTGGACAATACTACACATATATACTTGTTACTACACTATCACAACACCAGAGTCAAGTACTGGACAATACTACACATATATACTTGTTACTACACTATCACAACACCAGAGTCAAGTACTGGACAATACTACACATATATACTTGTTACTACACTATCACAACACCAGAGTCAAGTACTGGACAATACTACACATATATACTTGTTACTACACTATCACAACACCAGAGTCAAGTACTGGACAATACTACACATATATACTTGTTACTACACTATCACAACACCAGAGTCAAGTACTGGACAATACTCACATATATACTTGTTACTACACTATCACAACACCAGAGTCAAGTACTGGACAATACTACACATATATACTTGTTACTACACTATCACAACACCAGAGTCAAGTACTGGACAATACTACACATATATACTTGTTACTACACTATCACAACACCAGAGTCAAGTACTGGACAATACTACACATATATACTTGTTACTACACTATCACAACACCAGAGTCAAGTACTGGACAATACTACACATATATACTTGTTACTACACTATCACAACACCAGAGTCAAGTACTGGACAATACTACGCATATATACTTGTTACTACACTATCACAACACCAGAGTCAAGTACTGGACAATACTACACATATATACTTGTTACTACACTATCACAACACCAGAGTCAAGTACTGGACAATACTACACATATATACTTGTTACTACACTATCACAACACCAGAGTCAAGTACTGGACAATACTACACATATATACTTGTTACTACACTATCACAACACCAGAGTCAAGTACTGGACAATACTACACATATATACTTGTTACTACACTATCACAACACCAGAGTCAAGTACTGGACAATACTACACATATATACTTGTTACTACACTATCACAACACCAGAGTCAAGTACTGGACAATACTACACATATATACTTGTTACTACACTATCACAACACCAGAGTCAAGTACTGGACAATACTACACATATATACTTGTTACTACACTATCACAACACCAGAGTCAAGTACTGGACAATACTACACATATATACTTGTTACTACACTATCACAACACCAGAGTCAAGTACTGGACAATACTACACATATATACTTGTTACTACACTATCACAACACCAGAGTCAAGTACTGGACAATACTACACATATATACTTGTTACTACACTATCACAACACCAGAGTCAAGTACTGGACAATACTACACATATATACTTGTTACTACACTATCACAACACCAGAGTCAAGTACTGGACAATACTACACATATATACTTGTTACTACACTATCACAACACCAGAGTCAAGTACTGGACAATACTACACATATATACTTGTTACTACACTATCACAACACCAGAGTCAAGTACTGGACAATACTACACATATATACTTGTTACTACACTATCACAACACCAGAGTCAAGTACTGGACAATACTACACATATATACTTGTTACTACACTATCACAACACCAGAGTCAAGTACTGGACAATACTACACATATATACTTGTTACTACACTATCACAACACCAGAGTCAAGTACTGGACAATACTACACTTGTTACTACACTATCACAACACCAGAGTCAAGTACTGGACAATACTACACATTTATACTTGTTACTACACCATCACTACAAAACTATAGTACATGTGTAATACTCTACACACCTGGTAGCTCCATGGTCGTCCGCTCAGCATCTCTGTGCACTGAAAGCCTGACGTCTCACACCTGGCAGTGAAGGCAGTTCCCGGCGGGAAGAGACGCAGGTCGATGCTCTGACCGTAGTCGATCAGAACCAGACCGTGGTCCAGGCTCTCTGGGTCCAAACACTGGTTGTCCAGGAACCTAGGATGAAGACGTGAGAAGCGGCCGGTGACGGACTGGGAGCGTCGACTCACCTCTTTCCCAGCAGGAAGTTGTCGGGCTTGACGTCGGCGTGAAGGATGTTGATGCGATGAAGGACCTGCAGTGAGTTCAGGATGCAGGACGTGAAGTAGAGAACGAGCGGCTGCGGCATCACGCGCTCCGGCAGAGCCTTGTAGAGGTTGATGGTGTTCTGGAGACACAACAATGTCAACAACATGAACATACTAGCGTCAACAACATGAACATACTAGCGTCAACAACATAAACATACTAGCGTCAATAACATAAACGCACATACTAGCGTCAACAACATGAACATACTAGCGTCAACAACGTAAACGCACATACTAGCGTCAATAACATAAACATACTAGCGTCAATAACATAAACGCACATGCTAGCGTCAACAACATGAACATACTAGCGTCAATAACATAAACGCACATGCTAGCGTCAATAACATAAACGCACATGCTAGCGTCAATAACATAAACGCACATGCTAGCGTCAATAACATAACGCACATACTAGCCACAACATACGTAAACGCATACATACTAGCGTCAATAACATAAACGCACATACTAGCGCCAACAACATAAACGCACATACTAGCGTCAACAACATAAACGCACATACTAGCGTCAATAACATAAACGCACATACTAGCGTCAATAACATAAACGCACATGCTAGCGTCAATAACATAAACGCACTACTAGCTAGCCCAATAACATAAACGCACACTCACAAAAGCGTCAATAACATAAACGCACATACTAGCGTCAATAACATAAACGCACATGCTAGCGTCAATAACATAAACGCACATGCTAGCGTCAATAACATAAACGCACATGCTAGCGTCAATAACATAAACGCACATACTAGCGTCAACGACATAAACGCACATACTAGCGTCAATAACATAAACGCACATACTAGCGTCAACAACATAAACGCACATGCTAGCGTCAATAACATAAACGCACATACTAGCGTCAATAACATAAACGCACATACTAGCGTCAATAACATAAACGCCCATGCTAGCGTCAACTACATAAACGCACATACTAGCGTCAACTACATAAACGCACATACTAGCGTCAATAACATAAACATACTAGCGTCAACAACATAAACGCACATACTAGCGTCAATAACATAAACGCACATACTAGCGTCAATAACATAAACGCACATACTAGCGTCAACAACATAAACGCACATACTAGCGTCAACAACATAAACGCACATACTAGCGTCAACAACATAAACGCACATACTAGCGTCAACAACATAAACGCACATACTAGGCTCAACAACATAAACGCACATACTAGCGTCAACAACATAAACGCACATACTAGCGTCAACAACATAAACGCACATACTAGCGTCAACAACATAAACGCACATACTAGCGTCAATAACATAAACGCACATACTAGCGTCAATAACATAAACGCACATACTAGCGTCAATAACATAAACGCACATACTAGCGTCAATAACATAAACGCCCATACTAGCGTCAATAACAAACGCCCATACTAGCGTCAACTACATAAACGCACATACTAGCGTCAACTACATAAACGCACATACTAGCGTCAACAACATAAACGCACATACTAGCGTCAACAACATAAACGCACATACTAGCGTCAATAACATAAACGCACATACTAGCGTCAACTACATAAACGCACATACTAGCGTCAATAACATAAACGCACATACTAGCGTCAATAACATAAACGCACATGCTAGCGTCAACTACATAAACGCACATGCTAGCGTCAATAACATAAACGCACATACTAGCGTCAATAACATAAACGCACATACTAGCGTCAACTACATAAACGCACATACTAGCGTCAATAACATAAACACACATACTAGCGTCAATAACATAAACACACATGCTAGCGTCAATAACATAAACGCACATACTAGCGTCAATAACATAAAACACAAACTAGCGTCAATAACATAAACGCACATACTAGCGTCAATAACATAAAACACAAACTAGCGTCAATAACATAAACGCACATACTAGCGTCAATAACATAAACGCACATACTAGCGTCAATAACATAAACTCACATACTAGCGTCAACAACATAAACGCACATACTAGCGTCAACAACATAAACGCACATACTAGCGTCAACAACATAAACGCACATACTAGCGTCAATAACATAAACGCACATACTAGCGTCAATAACATAAACGCACATACTAGCGTCAATAACATAAACGCACATACTAGCGTCAACAACATAAACGCACATACTAGCGTCAACAACATAAACGCACATACTAGCGTCAACAACATAAACGCACATACTAGCGTCAACAACATAAACGCACATACTAGCGTCAATAACATAAACGCACATACTAGCGTCAACTACATAAACGCACATACTAGCGTCAACAACATAAACGCACATACTAGCGTCAACAACGTAAACGCACATACTAGCGTCAACAATATAAACGCACATACTAGCGTCAACAACATAAACGCACATACTAGCGTCAATAAGATAAACGCACATACTAGCGTCAATAACATAAACGCACATACTAGCGTCAATAACATAAACGCACATACTAGCGCCAACAACGTAAACGCACATACTAGCGTCAATAACATAAACGCACATACTAGCGTCAATAACATAAACGCACATACTAGCGTCAATAACATAAACGCACATACTAGCGTCAATAACATAAACGCACATACTAGCGTCAATAACATAAACGCACATACTAGCGTCAACAACATAAACGCACATACTAGCGTCAATAACATAAACGCACATACTAGCGTCAACAACATAAACGCACATACTAGCGTCAACAAAATAAACGCACATACTAGCGTCAATAACATAAACGCACAAACAAACGTCAATAACATAAACGCACATACAAACAAACTTCAATAAAACAAACTCTAACTTAAGTGTCCCATGACCAGCAGTCCCATGACCAGCAGTCCCATGACCAGCAGTACCATGACCAGCAGTACCATGACCAGCAGTACCATGACCAGCAGTCCAATGACCAGCAGTCCCATGACCAGCAGTCCCATGACCAGCAGTCCCATGACCAGCAGTCCCATGACCAGCAGTCCCATGACCAGCAGTCCCATGACCAGCAGTACCATGTACATCAACAACGTAAACACACATACTAGCGTCAATAACATAAACATACTAGCGTCAATAACCTAAACATACTAGCGTCAATAACCTAAACATACTAGCGTCAATAACCTAAACATACTAGCGTCAACAACATAAACACACTAGCGTCAACAACGTAAACACACATACTAGCGTCAATAACCTAAACATACTAGCGTCAATAACCTAAACATACTAGCGTCAATAACATAAACACACATACTAGCGTCAATAACCTAAACATACTAGCGTCAACAACGTAAACACACATACTAGCGTCAATAACCTAAACATACTAGCGTCAATAACCTAAACATACTAGCGTCAACAACATAAACATACTAGCTTCAACAACGTAAACGCACATACTAGCGTCAATAACATAAACATACTAGCGTCAACAACATAAACGCACATGCTAGCGTCAACAACATAAACGCACATACTAGCGTCAATAACATAAACGCACATACTAGCGTCAATAACATAAACGCACATACTAGCGTCAATAACATAAACGCACATACTAGCGTCAACAACATAAACGCACATACTAGCGTCAATAACATAAACATACTAGCGTCAACAACATAAACGCACATACTAGCGTCAATAACATAAACGCACATACTAGCGTCAATAACATAAACGCACATACTAGCGTCAATAACATAAACGCACATACTAGCGTCAACAACATAAACGCACATACTAGCGTCAACAACATAAACGCACATACTAGCGTCAATAACATAAACGCACATACTAGCGTCAACAACATAAACGCACATACTAGCGTCAACAACATAAACGCACATACTAGCGTCAACAACATAAACGCACATACTAGCGTCAACAACATAAACGCACATACTAGCGTCAATAACATAAACGCACATACTAGCGTCAATAACATAAACGCACATACTAGCGTCAATAACATAAACGCACATACTAGCGTCAATAACATAAACGCACATACTAGCGTCAATAACATAAACGCACATACTAGCGTCAACAACATAAACGCACATACTAGCGTCAACAACATAAACGCACATACTAGCGTCAATAACATAAACGCACATACTAGCGTCAACAACATAAACGCACATACTAGCGTCAATAACATAAACGCACATACTAGCGTCAATAACATAAACGCACATACTAGCGTCAACAACATAAACGCACATACTAGCGTCAATAACATAAACGCACATACTAGCGTCAATAACATAAACGCACATACTAGCGTCAACAACATAAACGCACATACTAGCGTCAATAACATAAACGCACATACTAGCGTCAATAAAAAACGCACAAACAAACATCAATAACATAAACGCACAAACAAACGTCAATAACAGACACATACTAGCGTCAATAACATAAACGCACATACTAGCGTCAATAACAAACGCACAAACAAACGTCAATAACATAAACGCACAAACAAATGTCAATAACATAAACGCACATACTAGCGTCAATAACATAAACGCACATACTAGCGTCAATAACAAACGCACAAACAAACGTCAACAACATAAACGCACAAACAAACGTCAACAACATAAACGCACATACTAGCGTCAATAACATAAACGCACATACTAGCGTCAATAACATAAACGCACATACTAGCGTCAATAACATAAACGCACATACTAGCGTCCATAAAAAACGCACAAACAAACGTCAATAACATAAACGCACAAACAAATGTCAATAACATAAACGCACATACTAGCGTCAACAACAAAAACGCACAAACAAACGTCAACAACATAAACGCACATACAAGCGTCAATAACATAAACGCACATACTAGCGTCAACAACATAAACGCACAAAGCGTCAATAACATAAACGCACATACTAGCGTCAATAACATAAACGCACATACTAGCGTCAATAACATAACCCACATACTAGCGTCAACAAACGCACATACTAGCGTCAACAACAATAACATAAACGCACATACTAGCGTCAACAACAACAAACGCACATACTAGCGTCCCAATAACATACCAGCGCACAAACAAACGTCAATAACATAAACGCACATACAAACATACCAGCAGTCCCATACCAGCAGTCCCATGACCAGCGTACATGACCAGTAGTCCCATGACCAGCAGTCCCATGACCAGCAGTACCATGACCACAGTACCATGACCAGCAGCCATGACCAGCGTACCATAACCAGCAGTCCCATGACCAGCAGTCCCATGACCAGCGACCATGACCAGCAGTCCATGAACATAAACGTCCCATGACCAGCAGTACCATGACCAGCAGTCCCATGACCAGCAGTCCAATGACCAGCAGTCCCATGACCAGCAGTCACATGACCAGCACCCATGACCGGCAGTCCCATGACCAGCAGTCCCATGACCAGCAGTCCCATGACCAGCAGTACCATGACCAGCAGTCCCATGACCAGCAGTCCCATGACCAGCAGTACCATGACCAGCAGTACCATGACCAGCAGTCCCATGACCAGCAGTCCCATGACCAGCAGTCCCATGACCAGCAGTACCATGACCAGCAGTACCATGACCAGCAGTCCCATGACCAGCAGTCCCATGACCAGCAGTACCATGACCAGCAGTCCCATGACCAGCAGTCCCATGACCAGCAGTACCATGACCAGCAGTCCCATGACCAGCAGTCCCATGACCAGCAGTCCCATGACCAGCAGTCCCATGACCAGCAGTACCATGACCAGCAGTCCCATGACCAGCAGTCCCAACACAGTGACCAGCAGTCCCATGACCAGCAGTACCATGACCAGCAGTACCATGACCAGCAGTCCCATGACCAGCAGTCCCATGACCAGCAGTCCCATGACCAGCAGTCCCATGACCAGCAGTCCCATGACCAGCAGTCCCATGACCACAGTCCCATGACCAGCAGTCCCATGACCAGCAGTCCCATGACCAGCAGTCCCATGACCAGCAGTCCCATGACCAGCAGTCCCATGACCAGCAGTCCCATGACCAGCAGTCCCATGACCAGCAGTCCCATGACCAGCAGTCCCATGACCAGCAGTACCATGACCAGCAGTACCATGACCAGCAGTACCATGACCAGCAGTCCCATGACCAGCAGTACCATGACCAGCAGTCCCATGACCAGCAGTCCCATGACCAGCAGTACCATGACCAGCAGTACCATGACGTACCAGCAGGGTGCCGAGCTCGTGCAGGTCTCCCAGCAACACGCTGCCGTTGTCAAACATGTGGGCGGAGCTGACGCGGCTGAACAGGTGGCGCTCTTGAGGCTGCAGTCGAGAGTCCAGCTGGGTCTGGATGTAGAACTCCCACCGACTGGCGGGTTTCTGGACCTGCAGTGAGTGACAGGCTCACATGAACGACTGCACAAGAACCCCACTGCAGAGCGCCCTCACCTTCAGGACCATCTTCTCGGAGGTCAGCAGGTCTCTGGCCCGGTACACTTTCGCGAACGCTCCTTCTCCCAGAACACAGTCCACCTGCAGCGCTGTGGACCCTGCACAAGACACGTCAACATGAAGACCAGGCCAGTGGGTCGTGGTAGAGTCTCACCAATGCTGATGGTGGTCTTGGGACGGATGCGGGGGATGTTGCCGGTCCAGGTGACGCAGCGAGGGTGAGCAGACAGAGGCGGGGTTATGGAGGCCAGAAGGTTGGTGATCAGCTGACTGTCCCAGGGGTCGTCCAGAAGGTTGACCAGATCTCCACCAGAGTTGCCCTGTGGTTCTGGGCTCATGGGCACGTCGGCACACAGACGGGACTTCTGTTCTGGGCTCATGGGCACGTCGGCACACAGACGGGATCTTTTGGGATTTCTGGCTCATGGACACGTCGGCACACAGACGGGACTTCTGTTCTGGGCTCATGGGCACGTCGGCACACAGACGGGACTTCTGTTCTGGGCTCATGGACACGTCGGCACACAGACGGGACTCGCACACCGGTCTTGAAGGACTGCGAGGAGAACCGGAGAGTCTCTCCAGGTCCTCCCGAGCAGTCAGAGGGTTGCTCCCTGGACAGACAGACGGTCCCGGAGAAGGAACTGGGTTGCCAGGGCTCATGTAGACCTCCCAGCCGGGCCCAGCAGTCCCCCTTGAGGACTCACTAGTTCCAAGAGTTTGGTCCCTGAAAGACAGCAAAGCCGGGGGGGGACCCAGGCTCAGGTTGTGAGGAGCTGAACAGTCAACCATGATGGTCCCGACAGTCTCTTCCACCTGGACCTTCTGTGCCGGAGCGGTGCCGCCCGGCCCGTCCTCTGCTGGACTCTGCTCCATGATGGGACTGAGCAAAGACAGCGTCAGAACAGCGAGAGACTTGCACAGAACCGGAGCTCGGTCACACCTGAGTTTCCTTGATGGCCGTCGGCTGAAGGCTGCGTCTTCAGGGTCCACCTGGCTGCTGGCGTCTGTGAGGAAACGTCATCTTCGTAAACGTGACATAAAACAAACCTGCACGAGGTCCTACCTGGACCTGGGTAGAAGCCGGCACTGACGGGAGTCTGGTGCGTGGCGGGCGTGGACACCAGGGCGGCCCACATGGCGAAGTCCCTGGTGCTGTTGGGACACGGCGCCACAGAGTTCACAGAGCTGTCCCCGGCTCCCCATGTGGTCTCGTCCGGGGTCACGTCTGAGGAGGTCACCTGGGCACAAACGATGAAGGTCACCTTGACAACTCCATTCTGTTGGTGACTCATGGTGGCGCTCACGGTTCTGCTCACAGGGATTGGGGCCAGAACTCTGCTGGTCCTGGACTTGTTTGAAGCAGCAGCAGCAGCAGCAGCAGCACTGGCAGCAGAACATCAGTTCAGTCTGGACCAGAATGTTGCGCAGTGGTCAGTGGACTCACCCTGCATTCTCCTTGTCCTCCTCGTCCTGGAAGATGGTGAAATGGTTGGCAGCAGCTGGCTTGACGGTTGCAGCACCAGCAGGACCTTGAGAGCCCAGAAGAAGTCAAAATATAAATATAATAATTGAATCTTTTCCACACTGTAAGGATTCATTCAATATGTTTTATTTGTCGTCTTAAACGGTCTCTCGTTTTATCCGAGGGTCAAAGGTCAACATCTGGCTTCCATATAAACAAGCTTAAGAATCCTTTCACTGGTTCAGAGACTCACCAGCAGAGGGTCCAGGAAGGAAGGAGGACTCCAAGGAGTCGCTCAGTAACGTCGGGGCCTGAAACATGTCCATGATCACGTCTAGCAGAAGAACGACAGGTGAGAGGCGTCAACATCACAACATCTGGACGCTCTCACCCAGAGCTTCCCGGGTGTTGACTGTGGGCGACGGCAGAACTCTGGAGGGCGTGGCCCCGGAGAACCCAAAGGAGGTGTTGGGAGTGACGTGGGTCAGGCCGGCAGCTGCGTCCTGGGACACTGGGACAGACAGGGACAGTTGGCAGACATTCAGAAGGACCAGGACTTGAACCTACAGTTCAGCTTCTCCTCGAGGCCCGGAGCAGTCTCGCACCTGCAACAGAAGGCAGCGGTCGGCATGGTAACAAAGACTTCAGACTGGACACTCACTGGTTGGTGGTCCTGTCCCAGGACCTGCAGGACAGCGGTCCTCTGGCCGCACTGTGGGGACCCGTCACAGGAACCGAGCCATCAGGGTCCGTGGCTGCCTCACCAGCCTGCAGCAGAATCAAGATGTTTGGTCTGAGGCACGGCGGGAAGGTCAGGGGTCACATTTCCTAGACTCGCCTTCTTCTCTCCGAAGACATCCAGCTGCTGCTGAACCACCTCCAGCTCACACTTGAGCTGCTTGATGACCTCCTGCATGACCGTCCCTTCTCCTGGAACAAAGAGGATCAAGACCATGAGCTGCGATGCCTAGTACCGGAGGTCCACACCCTCCTGGGTCATCAGTATTTCTGAGCACGTGCGGTGACCTCCTGAGATCCATGCAGTGAGCACCTCACCTTTCACTTGCTCCGCCCCCTTTTTCTTCTCTTGGATCCGGCTGAAGTACCTTCTGGCTCGGAGTTCTTCAAAACAAAGCTCAGAACCGTCATGGTCCAGACCGGGTTCAGAGTATGCCGCCAGCGTCTTAGAACTGGGACCAAGGACGACTGGGACCGTGTCGGACCGCGAGATGCTGTGGGCGCAGGAGACTCGGTTGAAGTCCTCACAAGGTCAAATAAAGATCTGGACCAAGAAGCTGGTGTTGAAACAGTCATTGAGCCCTTCAAAGGTCACCGTGAGCACACGAGACACGTGTCGAGACATCATGTTGTTTCACCTGGGAACACCTCAGTGTTGTCCAAGAAGAGCTAGAAGAGGTTCCTGGACCTCGTCACACATGAGGATATGACAGTTCTGTGTGCTAAAAGGTGTTGGACGGGTCAGCACTCACATGATGGTTTCCGTGATTCCAGGTTTGTAGAAAAACTCAACAGGTGCCTGGAAGATGTGAGAGTGAGTATGTTTGCAAGACAACACGTGAACATCCTTCAGCTTCCTGGACCCTCCTCAGACCCTCGTGACTTCCACTCACCTGATTTTCTCTGAAGGTGGCCCTCTGGTTATGGACCCGGGAATCCTGTAGCGGGTTCCGAGCTGCTGAAACCAAAAAATAAAGTAGAAGGCAACGCTGCATCAACAGGCGTTTCAAACGTCTTACCCGGAAGAACGTTCTGGACCAACGTTCTGCTCTCAAACATCCTGCAGAGGAGAGACAGGAGACAATCCGTTTCAAGAGGAACCACACAGACGTTCTTGATGCAGAGACAGTTGAGCAGGAGAGAGTTTCAGCAACAACATGATGCTGGACAAAGAACTCTCGAAATCAGAAGAGGAAATTAGTTCCACAAATTGAGCGAGGGTTTGGGATAGATGGACAGACCAGGGTCACAAAGCGCTTAAACAATCCAAACAATACCTAATCAAATGTATACTAAAATCAAGGAAAAGCCTGTACGAATGAAAGTGTCTTGAGATGTTTCTTGAAGGAGTCAGTAGATCATCAAACACAGAGATGGTTCCAAAGCTTAGGAGCAACAGTCTGGAAGGATTTCTCTCCTCTGGTCCTGAACCTTGTGCGAGGAACCATCATCAGATTCTGATCCACAGACCTCAGAGCCCGAGCTGGGGTGTAAGGCTGGATCAGATCATGAAGGTCTGACCATGAATAGATCTGAAAGTAAGAACCAGAAAGAAACTGGAAGCCAGTGAAGAGTTTGAAGGAGAAATGTGAGTTCTTCTACTAGAGCAGCTCAGAGTTTTGTATGAACTGCGGGCCTCTGGGGCTCAGTTGGATCAACAGAGCAGTAGAGCTGGATGTCATCAGCAAACATGTGGAAGAAACATCATGATTTGACCAGAGGACTCAAGTACAAACAATAAAGGACCCAGTACAGAACCTTGAGGGACTCCACACAACAGATGATTCAGACCTCATTTGATTGACAGATGAAACAGAAGGTAAGTAAGTAAGTAATATTTATTTATATAGCGCTTTTCGAGACCAGGGTCACAAAGCGCTTTAACAATCAAAACAATACTCAAAAACACTACTTCAAAGATCAAATAATACTGAGAACAAACAGGAGTTCGAGAAATTCAAGGAAAAGCCTGAACAAATAGAAACGTCTTAAGATATTTCTTAAAGGAGTCAGTAGACTCCATCAAGAGCAAAGAGAGAGAATCGTTCCAAAGCTTAGGAGACAGCCTGAAAAGATTTCTCTCCTCTGGTCCTAGTCGTGTGAGTGGAACCATCAGTAGATTCTGATCCACAGACCTCAGAGCCGAGCTGGGGTGTAAGGCTGGATCAGATCAGTGGAAGGAGGAGCCTGACCATGAATAGATCTGAAAGTAAGAACAGAATTTTAAAGTTGATGCTGAAAGAAACTGGAAGCCAGTGAAGAGTTTTAAGGACCGGAGAAATGTGAGTTCTTCTACTGGGGAATTCTGGCTGCAAGTTCTGTAACTAAAGAGATCCTTCTTGTTAAGACATGAAAACAAACTTTACAATAGTCCAACAAAAAACAAACGCATGGATTATAAGCAGATTGTTGTGAAACATTTTCCTAAGTTTAGAGATTTTCTCAGTTGCAGGAAACAGTTTGTGGTCAGTTTTCTTCATGTTGAACAAGACTGTCTTTATCAAATACAACACCCAGGTTTCTCAGGCTCAGTTTGACAGATGACCTAAGTCACCAAGTACTGACTCAACCCTGAATCGTTTCAGGAGAATCACCAGACTTTCAGTTTTGTCCACATAAGCTGTAAAGTGTTTTCACTCAGCCATTGTTTGATTTCTAGCAAACAATTGAATGTTCAGCCTTTGGGGCTCAGTTGGGTCAAAAAGCAGTAGAGCTGGATGTCATCAGCAAAAATGTGATAAGAAAATCTGGAAATCTCTGAATGATTTTACCGAGGGGAATCAAGTACAGCAAAAACAATAAAGGACCCAGAACAGAACCTTGAGGGACTCCACACAACAGATCTGCCGATTCAGACCTCATTTGATTGGCAGATACACTAAAACTGCGCCCAGAAAGGTATAATGAGAACCACTGGAACACAGACCCAGACAGTCTTCATCCCTCAGTCTTCTCAGCAGGATCTGGTTCAGTGTCCAGTGACATACTGGACACTTTCAGTAAGTCTATCTCTGTAGATGTTTACGGAAGCCAGACTGAAACTTCTACTGGATGTCGCTCTGATCCAGGAACAGCTGCTCAGACACCACCTTCTCCAAGATCTTGGCCAAGCATGAAGATTAGAAATAGGCCCGAAATTACTGAGGTCAGTCGGGTCCAAGCCTTGCTTTTTGAGCAAAGGCCCCACCAGATCTCTCCTAGAACCTGGACATTGTGCCTTTAACTGATTATGGACCATGTTGGAAACATGGAGGATCTGATTCATATCCTTACTGCAAATCAGCTCAGTGAGACCATAAGGTCCTCCTCTGAGAGAGAACTTCACAAGATACCAGACCAACTCCCTGGAGAAAAGATAACTAGTGTGAGTCAGATACCGGTACTCATGGAGCAGGGTCTCCGCTGGCTGGGCCTGGTTCTCCATGGCCTTCTTGTACACGGCGTCAGCCTGCTCCCTCTGATCCTTCTGCTCCAGGTCCTGGGCCCAGGCAAGGTAGAAGGAGGCAGTTTTGGTGCCCACGCCGCGACTGAACATGTTGCTGAACATAGCTGCTGGTTCTGCATGGAAACTGGCCTGGAGAGAAAATATGATTCAGGCTTTGTTGCCTTCACACCAAGGAGGGCCCAGGAAAGACTATTTACACATCTAATGCAGTAGTTGACAAATCTGATGTCATTGGCATAACGCTTGACGTTCAAGAGTCTCTCCACCAAACGGTCCAGAACCTGCCCCATGCTGTCCCGGTCAGGGTACTTCTTCTCCAGGAACTCCACAAACCTGACAGGAGAAGGGATTTCACTCAAGTATTCAAACACTGGGGATGAAACCAGGGGCGTGCTGCCAGGGTAGGCATCAGGATGAAACATCAGTCAGATCATCAAGGACTCACCTGACCCACATATCCAGAGGGTCATCTCCAAAGTAAGAACTCAAAGAACATTCAAAATGCCTGCAAACAGAGGGGAGGTGGAGGAGAAGGTCTAGGTTAGGAAATGCAGTCGGAACCAGTTTGCTATTTGCCCTTTAAAATATGGAATCATCAGGAATTATGTAAATAAAGTTCCTCTTGTTAAACTGGTATGGCATGTTTTCCTTTTGTAAGGGGTTTCCTGACAACAGTGTTGCCATCAGTCTCTGTAGAGCAGAAGCTCAAACCATGTGTTTACCTGCCTCACACCTGTCGTCAACTAGAGACAAAAGGATGAATCCTTTGTTCGGATGCGTGTCCCTGGAGATATAAGGAGGAAACAAATACTAACGTCGTACTTCATCATTGAATCCTAGTGTTTATTATTGGGCTCCATGTTTATCATGACGGAGCCGAATAAATACACCTACAAACACGAATACTTACTAGTCTTTCCATAAAATAACAGTCAAACCTTTATTCAAGAATGTATTTATGTAAATTAACAATAGACGAAACAACTTTGACACTCAGAGTCTCCATGAAATGATCGACTTTGAAATGATTTGTTTTGACGTTTAAGAAGGTGTTTTGTACTGGAGTGCACTTTTATTATTTAACAGCTTTATTTTCATCCGTTTTAGGATCGATTTCTATTCCATTTATCCGTAGTTTTCTCGAGAAACGTGACGTTATCATGACATAACGAGATATTTACATAAACCTAGTTTAAACAGTCGCTGCTTTGAGGACGATATTGCGTTTATTTCATACGTCATAACGAGACACAGTTAAAGAATACTATACATTATATATTATATACATTATTACTATACATTGCTGACCCAACTATAGTATTATCTACAGTCAGCTATTTAACCTACAATCTTAAAAGGTATGGCAAGAGAAAGAAGGAGGAGAAAGTACCACAACATTGTAACTACTAGCTAACGCTAGAGCTAACGCTACTAGCCGGGGCTCACTTACTGTAAATGCACGGCGACGTCCATGTTGTCAAACACCGACGCGTCTAACGTCTTATTTACGCCTCTTTTTACTTGAAAATAATCCAAACATTAATGTGCTAGTTACTAGTTACTAGTTACTAGTTACTAGCTATTAGCTACTAGCTGTTTTGCTTTTTTCCGCTTTCAAAATTCGCGCTCAGTAAAAAAAAAAAAAAAAACTCGTCGCGTTGCTTTTACGTCACCAACCACGTGACGATGCAGTTCAATTCCCTTTTTGTTGCGTTATTATTATTATTATTATTATTATTCAAAGTGATCAGAATTTAAAAAAATCGGTCGATATTTTTTAAGATAAACACAAAATAAAAATGACTGACGCACTTAAAAAGAAAAACGGGTCGTTTTTTTTATCCCCCTGAACCGGAAGTTGGGGTTAGTTATGAGATAAACATTGTTCATGTTTAAATGTATGTATGAAACTCAATATCTTTCTCAGTCAGTGAACAAAGTCAGAGGAATGGAAATGATTTCATTGTCCCTAAATAATAACATACAGTTTGCAAGTTTAAGAAAAATCAATTGTTTTACCTCTAGATTTACGTTTATATTTAACTGATGACGCAAACGTGCTATGAAGGTCACACCCACACGTAATAATTACAATACAATGGATAGAATTTAAAATGTTTACGATATAAACACTAAAGATAAACGTTTTTTTTCTCCAAATTCCACGAACCGGAAGTGAGATTTTTTTTTCAAAATAAGAGCGCAGTCGGTCAGGTCGCTCCTGTAGCCTCAACATAATGTTTACATTAAATTTAGTCAACATTATGTGTTAAATATATAAATATGATTATATTTCACGGGTCTGTGTAAAAGATGCATTTCCATGTGATGAATGTACTGTTTTGCTACTAAAGTTAAGGATTCTATCGGCACAAAAGCAAACGTAATCTGCGGGAAAGCTATATTTCAACCATGTTTTCCACACATGAGACTCACATGGTTGTTAAACTAAACAATAGAGTTAAACTACACACTATGATGACGTTGTTATTGCAATACGTCACACCTGAAGGTCCCGCCCCGGAAGACAGGACGCAGCCCGTGCGCACGTCGCAGGGAAACCCCACATCCTAAGGCCTCCGCCATTTTGTTCTCCTGGACGAAAGTGGCCGAACGAGCCGGTACCGACTCCGCGTCCAGGGCCGAGGATCTGCTGCAGCGTCCAGGGTCATCGCCAGGGAGGATCTTCGCCGTGACTTCAACTTCAGATCCACGGTAGGAGCGCCGCCGCTCAACGGCCCCTTTCAGCGCTAGCGTGCATGCTAGCGTGCTAGCCACTCGGCTGACCGGCTTCCGCCTCCATCAGGCCCGCGACACCGGAGCCGGAACACCTGGAGGGTTTTACCTGTGCGTTACACACGCGTCCGACCTCGATAGTTACGCCGTGAACGGTGTTCGTCCGCCGAACGGACTGTACGACAACAACTGAGCCCATATGGAGGCTTGTTGCGAGGGTGTTAGCTTGTTAGCATGCTAGCATGCTAGCATGCTATCTTGAAAAGTGATCTCCATCCAAAGCTTCAAACTGCGCGGCTGTGACGTGGACAGGTGAGCAGGTGGACAGGTGAGCGAGTACTGATGACTGTCAGAGGAGACACATGTTGGGTCATATGGTGTGTTCGCTGCTGTCGGAAATAGAAAAGAAAGATGAAAGGAACATAAGTCCAGGAGTTGTTGACGGTCCTGGAGGTAAACAAAGATCTGGTGGATCACGTGTGTGTTGGTCAAACCTGCCGTGACGTCACATCTCAGACCCATCCGTCATGATTCTGACCCATGATTGTGTCTCAGATGGCGTCGGATCACGTGAACGGAAACGGCACAGAGGAGCCGATGGACACGACCAGCAGCCGCTCGGAACACTTCCCCGCCCTGCTGGAGGCCGGACTGGGCCAGACGGTGGCGGAGAAGTTGGACGAACTCTACCTGGCAGGTGAGTCCAGGCAGGTGCGCTCGGAGCAGGACGGGTTCGTCATGCCAGTGGTTTTTGTGCAAGGTCTGGTGTCTCACAGTGACCTGGACGAACGAGCCCTGGAGGCCCTGAAAGAGTTCAACGAGGAGGGGGCACTGCAGGTTCTGGTCCAGTTCAAGGAGAGCGACCTTTCCCACGTCCAGGTGAGTTCTGCAGGTGAAGGAGTGGAGAGCAGGTTGGGAACACATGTTTCACTGTTGGTGCGAACATTGCGCTCTCTGCGCTAAGTACTACGTAGTAATACTGCAGTGACCGGCGGAGTAGTAATACGTTGTAATACTGCAGTGACTGGCGGAGTAGTACTACGGTGTAATACTGCGGTGACCAGCGGAGTAGTAATACTGCGGTGACTGGCGGAGTAGTACTACAGTGTAATACTACGGTGACTGGCGGAGTAGTACTACTGTGTAATACTGCGGTGACCGGCGGAGTCGTACTACTGTGTAATACTGCGGAGACTGGAGTAGTAGTACTACGGTGTAATACTGCGGTGACTGGACTAGTAGTACTACGGTGTAATACTGCGGTGACTGGCGGAGTAGTACTACGGTGTAATACTGCGGTGACTGGCGGAGTAGTACTACGTCTAATACTGCGGTGAGCGGCGGAGTAGTACTACAGAGTAATACTGCGGTGACTGGGGGAGTACTACGTAGTAATACTGCAGTGACCGGCGGAGTAGTAATACGTTGTAATACTGCAGTGACTGGCGGAGTAGTACTACGGTGTAATACTGCGGTGACCAGCGGAGTAGTAATACTGCGGTGACTGGCGGAGTAGTACTACAGTGTAATACTACGGTGACTGGCGGAGTAGTACTACTGTGTAATACTGCGGTGACCGGCGGAGTCGTACTACTGTGTAATACTGCGGAGACTGGAGTAGTAGTACTACGGTGTAATACTGCGGTGACTGGACTAGTAGTACTACGGTGTAATACTGCGGTGACTGGCGGAGTAGTACTACGGTGTAATACTGCGGTGACTGGCGGAGTAGTACTACGTCTAATACTGCGGTGAGCGGCGGAGTAGTACTACAGAGTAATACTGCGGTGACTGGGGGAGTACTACGTAGTAATACTGCAGTGACCGGCGGAGTACTACGTAGTAATACTGCAGTGACCGGCGGAGTAGTACTACGGTGTAATACTACGGTGACTGACGGAGTAGTACTACAGAGTAATACTGCGGTGACCGGGGGAGTACTACGTAGTAATACTGCGGTGACCGGCGGAGTAGTACTACGGTGTAATACTGCGGTGACCGGCGGAGTAGTACTACAGAGTAATACTGCGGTGACCGGGGGAGTACTACGTAGTAATACTGCGGTGACCGGCGGAGTAGTACTACGGTGTAATACTGCAAGACTGGCGGAGTAGTACTACGGTGTAATACTACGGTGACTAGCCGAGTAGTACTACGGTGTAATACTGCGATGACTGGTGGAGAAGTACTACGTAGTAATACTGTGGTGACTGGCGGAGTAGTACTACGTGTAATACTGCGGTGAGCGGCGGAGTAGTACCACGTAGTAATACTGCGGTGACTGGCGGAGTAGTACTACGGTGTAATACTGCAAGACTGGCGGAGTAGTACTACGGTGTAATACTACGGTGACTGGCCGAGTAGTACTACGGTGTAATACTGCAGTGATTGGCGGAGTAGTACTACGGTGTAATACTGCGGTGACCGGCGGAGTAGTACTAAGGTGTAATACTGCGGTGACCGGTGGAGTAGTACTAAGGTGTAATACTGCGGTGATCGGCGGAGTAGTACTACGGTGTAATACTGCGGTGACCGGCGGAGTAGTACTACGGTGTAATACTGCGGTGACCGGCGGAGTAGTACTACGGTGTAATACTGCGGTGACCAGCGGAGTAGTACTACGGTGTAATACTGCGGTGACCGGCGGAGTAGTACTACTGTGTAATACTGCGGTGACTGGCGGAGTAGTACTACTGTGTAATACTGCGGTGACTGGAGGAGTAGTACTACGGTGTAATACTGCGGTGACTGGCGGAGTAGTACTACGGTGTAATACCGCGGTGACTGGCGGAGTAGTACTACGGTGTAATACTGCAGTGACTGGCGGAGAAGTATTACGTAGTAATACTGCGGTGACTGGCGGAGTAGTACTACGTGTAATACTGCGGTGAGCGGCGGAGTAGTACTACGGTGTAATACTGCAGTGACTGGCGGAGTAGTACTACGGTGTAATACTGCGGTGAGCGGCGGAGTAGTACTACGGTGTAATACTGCAGTGACTGGCGGAGTAGTACTACGGTGTAATACTGCGGTGACTGGCGGAGTAGTACTACGGTGTAATACTGCGGTGACTGGCGGAGTAGTACTACGGTGTAATACTACGGTGACTGGCCGAGTAGTACTACGGTGTAATACTGCAGTGACTGGCGGAGAAGTATTACGTAGTAATACTGCGGTGACGGCGGAGTAGTACTACGGTGTAATACTGCGGTGAGCGGCGGAGTAGTACTACGGTGTAATACTGCGGTGAGCGGCGGAGTAGTACTACTACTACAACTGGCTTTGCTATAACGGATTCGATCAATGAGCAGGTGTTTGCATGAAGACAGAACCTCTAGTGGTTGTATATCTCTTTGTGATGGCGGTTACACGACGGTGAGAAGCTTTGGTTACGTGTGTTGAGTTGTGTATCTCACCTCAGGTCGAGTGTGTTGCTGAACTAGTGTGTCTGCAGAACAAAAGTGCCTTCCTCTGTGGCGTGATGAAGACCTACCGGCAGAGGGAGAAGCAGGGCACCAAGGTCACAGACTCCACCAAAGGACCGGACGAAAGCAAGATCAAGGATCTGCTGGACAGAACCAGATACACCCTGGATGTGACGACGGGACAGAGGAAGTACGGTGGTCCGCCCCCGGACTTCGTCTACTCTGGACTCCAGCCCACCGTGGGCACCGAGGTAACCACAGCTCCGGGTTCTAAGAAGGTGCGACGGATGTTTGAATCCGTGCGGGACTCGAGTTCAAACCCTTTACTTTGCTCGTCCAAATCGACGTAGAATTCAAACGGTTCATGTTCATCAATCATATTGAACCATTAGAAGAAACTTGTCACTTTATCTTCGTTCATTTAAAACATTACTGATGCTTTATTAACACAGAGAAACATGTTGAGATGAAGTTTAACCAGAAGAACTTATCAGTAACTTATAGTTCTGAGTGGTGATGAAGGTGATAGGGATGATGAAGATGATGAAGATGATGATGAAGATGATGATAAAGTCGATGATGATGAAGATTATGTTGGTGAAGATGAAAATGAGGAAAAAGTTGATGATGATGATGATGATAAAGTCGATGATGATGAAGATTATGTTGGTGAAGATGAAGATGAGGAAAAAGTTGATGATGATGATGAAGGTGATGATGATGATGATGACGATGACGATGAAGATGATGTTGGTGAAGATGAAGATAATGAAAAAGTTGATGGTGATGATGATGAAGAGGATGATGTTGGTGAAGATGATAAAGATGAAGATGATGATAAAGTTATGAAGATGATGTTGGTGATGTAGATGATGGTAAAGATGAAGATGTTTGTGAAGATGATGGTGATGTAGATGATGATGATGGCGTTGGTGGTGATGAAGGTGATGATGATGAAGATGAAGAGGATGTGGGAGATGAAGTAATGAAAAAGTTGATGATGATGATGATGAAGAGGATGATGTTGGTGAAGATGATGAAGATGAAGATGATGATAAAGTTATGAAGATGATGATAAAGTTATGAAGATGATGTTGGTGATGTAGATGATGATGATGGTGCTGGTGGTGATGAAGAGGATGAAGATGGTGGTGAAGATTAATCACATTTGCAATATAATCTCAATTTAAAAAATATTATAATTATTATATCGCAAAGGTTGCCGTGTTATTTAATTTCATCTTGATTCCATTACATTCGTAAACGCTTTAACCCGTTGACCACTGACGTCTACAGCCGCTAAAGAGCAGCAGTTGATGACAACTATGGATAACATGATACCATTGTCTGAATATGTGTCAGCGTCACAAACTCTTCAAAGCTCAACTTGATTCAACCCACGCTTAGAGACGACACCCTACTGTCTCTGAGCCCCTCTCCTCCTCTTGGTCCTCCTTCACTGCTGTATCTTTGGGTGATATTTCAACACTAGTGAACAAGATGAAACCCTCCTCTTGCTCAGAGGACGTCCTTCCTTGTAGGCTTTTTATCAAAGTATTTGATGTAATTGGGCCCTGAGTTACCAATATGGTGAACCTCTCCCTTTCCACAGGGGTTTTTAATGCATTTAAACCATTGTGGAGCCTCTACTCAAAAAGCCAGGCTTAGACCCGACAGACCTCAGTAATTTCAGGCCTATTTCTAATCTTCATTCTTGTCCAAGATCTTGGAGAAGGTTGTGTCTGAGCAGCTGTTCCTGGATCAGAGCGACCTCCATGAGAAGTTTCAGTCTGACTTCCACTAACATCTACTAAGACAGCTTTATTGAAAGTGTCCAGTGACATCATGATGTTCTGGTTCTCTTGGATCTGTCGTCAGCCTTTGACACAGTTGAACCAGATCCTTAGAAGAGAGGAGAAGATTCTGGGTCTGTTACAATGGTTCTCATCTTACCTTTCTGGGGCAGTTTTAGTGTATCTGTAATCAAATGAGGTCTGAATCGCAATTGTTGTTGGAGTCCCTAAGTTCTGTTTTGGTCCTTTATTGTTTTTCTTATTGATTCCCCTTAAAATCATTAGAGATTTCCAGATGTTTCTTATCACATTTTTGCTGATGACATCAGGCTCTACTGCTCTGTTGATCCAACTGAGCCCCAGAGGCTGAACTTAGTCAATTGTTGATAGAAATCAAACAATGAGTGAAAACACTTTGAAGCTAAATGTGGACAAAACTGAAACTCTGGTGATTGTTGATGATAAAGTTCAGGGTTGAGTCAGTACTTGAGTGACTTAAGTCAGTCTGTCAAACTGAGCCTGAGAAACCTGGGTGTTGTATTTGATAAAGACATGTCTCTAGTTCAACACTGCAGAAAACTGACCAGGAACTGTTTCCTTCAACTGAGAAACATCTCTAAACTTAGGAAAATGTTGTCACAACATGATCTGGATCTTATAATCCATGCGTTTGTTTCTTCTCGTCTGGACTATTGTAACAGTTTGTTTTCATGTCTTAACAAGAAGGATCGTCTCGCCTGCAGTTGATTCAAAACTCTGCAGAATTCTGAGCCGCTCTAGTAGAAGAACTCACATTTCTCCTTCAAACTCTTCACTAGTTTCTTTCAGGATCAACTTTAAAATTCTGGTTCTTACTTTCAGATCTATTCATGGTCAGACTTTCATGATCTGATCCAGACTTACACCCCATCTCGGGCTCTGAGGTCTGTGCACACGCGCTTAGAATGTATGATTCATTTGCCTTTATCCTAAAAATAGCTTAACTTTATCTTAACAATCATGATGAAATACATTTTACTGTGAATTATTGATTGTATTGGAGAAAAACATGATGATGAAGATGACAATGGTGAAGATGACACACACACCCCCACACACACACACACCCCCACACACACACACTCACACACTAGGTTCCTCTTTTATCTTTTCATTCTTCATAGTAGGTTTGAAAACCTTGTTGGTTCACGACTTCTTTACGTTACACTTCCTCAGATCTTCATCGGAAAGATTCCCCGTGACCTCTTTGAAGACGAACTGGTGCCTCTCTTTGAGAAGGCGGGGCCTATCTGGGACCTCCGGCTGATGATGGACCCTCTGAGCGGCCTGAACCGCGGCTACGCCTTCGTCACCTTCTGCACGAAAGAGGCGGCGCAGGAGGCGGTGAGGCTGGTGAGTGTGGTCGTCCTCGGGCGCCGGATGCTCCGGATGCTCCTGACGCTCCTGACACTTGTGTTCCTCTGCAGTGCAACAACCACGAGATCAGGCCCGGCAAACACATCGGCGTGTGCATCTCTGTGGCCAACAACCGGCTGTTTGTTGGATCTATTCCCAAGAGCAAGACTAAGGAACAGATTGTGGAGGAGTTTGCTAAAGTCACAGGTGAGTGTGTCCACAGGGTGAGACTGGCTGCATTCTCAACGCTGTTCCCGTGTCCGCCTGCAGAGGGCCTCAGCGACGTCATCCTCTACCACCAGCCTGATGACAAGAAGAAGAACCGTGGATTCTGCTTCCTCGAGTACGAAGACCACAAGACCGCCGCGCAGGCTCGGCGCCGCCTGATGAGCGGCAAAGTCAAAGTTTGGGGCAACGTGGTGACCGTAGAGTGGGCCGACCCCATCGAGGACCCCGACCCGGAGGTCATGGCCAAGGTAGGCGACACCCCCCCAGGACTTGGATCCGTCATCACGTGCTGAAGCCCCTCTGATGCTGCAGGTCAAGGTTCTGTTTGTGCGGAACCTGGCCAACGGTGTGACGGAGGAGCTCCTGGAAAGCAGCTTCAGCCAGTTTGGGAACCTGGAGCGAGTGAAGAAGCTCAAAGACTACGCCTTCGTCCACTTCGAGGAGCGAGACGGCGCCGTCAAGGTACGTGCTCTCGGCCCGGACTGAACCAAGAGCTCAGGCCCGTGTCCCTGCAGGCGCTGGAGGAGATGAACGGGGCAGAGCTGGAGGGGGAACCCATCGAGATCGTGTTCGCCAAACCGCCCGACCAAAAGAGGAAAGAACGCAAGGCTCAGCGACAGGCGGCCAAGACCCAGATGTGAGCCCGGATTGCTTGTGGTTCCTTCGCCGGGTCCGTCCACTGAGCCTCTGTTTCTGTCCCCAGGTACGACGACTACTACTACTACCCCCCCTCCTCGCACATGCCGGCCCCGGTCCGAGGGCGGGGCCGGGGAGGGAACCGTGGCGGAGGCTACTCCTCCTACACTCCAGACTACTACGGCTACGAGGACTACTACGACTACTACAGTTACGACTACCACAACTACCGCGGCGGGTACGACGACCCGTACTACGGCTACGACGACTTCCAGTCGCCCAGCAGAGGGCGCGGCGGCCGGGGTCCGCGGGGCGGGACCTCGCCGGCCAGAGGGCGCGGCGGCGCCGGAGCACCCCGAGGTAGATCCAGCTTCCCTCAGCGCGGCGTGCCGGGACCGGTCCGAGGAGGACGGGGAGCCAGAGGAGGCGCGCCACCGCGAGGGCGAGGAGGGGTACGTGGTGTTCGGGGCGGCCGCGGTGGAAATGTAGGAGGAAAGCGCAAAGCTGACGGTTACAACCAGCCAGACTCCAAGAGGCGTCAGACCAATAATCAGAACTGGGGCTCGCAGCCCATCGCTCAGCAGCCGCTGCAGGCCGATCACTCCGGAAACTATTCCGGGTACAAATCGGAAAACCAGGAGTTTTATCAGGATTCGTTCGGGCAGCAGTGGAAGTGACCCGTAGATAGATGTGTCGAGAGACTCCATCTGATTGGCTGAACGGCGGCACAAACTTTTGTACATATTTTAATACCGGGCCGGAACCGAAGCCCGTTTTTAAGACCCTGCCTCACTTTCGCTTCACGTCTGTGTGAAGAAACTAAACCACAACGAGGACCATTTGGACTCTGGTGTCGGCGTGTTCTGTTGGACCGGGAACCTTGTATCTGTCTGTCTGCTCTAATAAACGCACACACTCGTGTACAAACCACAACGTTGTGTCGCACATTCATGTTTCGGCAAAACTCTCTCTCAAATTCCTTCAAATTAAAAGCGTGAGGAGGAAGTAGCACCAAAGGTTTGCCCAAGTCGGCCTCGCTGTGGCGCCGCCGTGCATGACATCATCACCATGTCGTAGTCGCCGCCGAAATTCATCCTCTGGCCCGACACACCTGGACTCATGCATGCTCACCTGCTCGTAGACCCCGCCCCCCTCGGTCCTGCTCGTGCACGCGTGTCGTCCGGTGCTGATGTGTGTGACTCGTGACCACCTGGTTCTAACTGCTTCTTGTGTTACCTGGCGAGCAGGAGCAGGCGGTCCTGGCCGGTCCTGACGCATCTCCGTGAAGACGGAAGCCCGCCTGGTGTCGCCGGCTGCAGGTGGACGGATGGTAAGACCGGTTCCGACGCCGTGACTCTAACTCCGGGTTCTTGAAGCTGCCTCAGAGTCCACGACTCCACCCGCCTCTCCAGACTCCAGCCGGCGGGGCGGCCCGGCCCGTGGCGCCGACCGAAGGGACGTCCATCAGGAAGAACCTGCCGAGTCGTCAGTTTCCAAGCGGGTCACGTGACCGCGGTGGTGCCGCCGCGCGTGCGGCGCCGAGCGGGAGCGGCTCGTGCCGTGAGCCGGACAGACCCGGGGCTCGGTCAGGGTTCTGACCGTCGTGCCCCGATCAGTGTCGGAACTTTTGCTTGACCCGAGCTTCTCTGGACTTTTCTCACTAATGTTGAATAAATTCTTTTACAAACACTGAGTCTGTGGTTCTGTTGGACTTTAACTCGTGACTAAAAATAAACGGGTTAAGCAGCTTAGAAGCGGAAGTGACGTCGCTGCGGGGGATTAGACTGCGGAAGTGAAGGTTCGACAGGTGTGCTCATGATGGACGGCTCGGGTCCAGGTTCGGGTCCAGGCTCGCTGCTGCGCCGCTTCCCGCTGCTGTGCGCGCTGCTGCTGTCACTCACGGGGCTCACGCTGCTCCTGCACAGGTGAGCGTCCGTGACGTCATCGACGCTTGAGTCCGACGTTTAACGATGACGTCACTGTCGCAGCTACCTGCACGTCCTCTTGTTGTTCTGGTCCTTCCTGGCCGGTGCCGTCACGTTCTTCTGCGCCATCGGACCCGAGACTCTCTTCCCGAACCTGCTGTTTCCGAGCAGAAGCAGAACCAAGGTGTGTGCGCGCGTGTGTGTGCGCGCGCGCGTTCGTGTCTGACCTGCTTGTGTCCAGCAGGAGGCGCCAGAGTCTCCTCTGACTTGTGCTGTTTGTGGGAAGATCCATTGTCTACGTCACGGGTCAGTCGGTTCTGAGACGAGAACAGGAAGTTGTTGAAGACGCTCAGGTGAGTTTAAACCCTCACTTCCTGTCTGCAGGTCCACACTCCGGCTAGAGAACCACCAGCCCTGGCTGCACCTGAAGGTCCACTCTCAGGTGGACAAGTCCATATCAGAGGTACCCGTCTGTCCACACACCTGTCTCACCACACACCTGTTTGTCCACACACCTGTCTCACCATACACCTGTCTCACCATACACCTGTCTGTCCACACACCTGTCTCACCACACACCTGTCTGTCCACACACCTGTCTCACCATACACCTGTCTCACCACACACCTGTCTGTCCACACACCTGTCTCACCCTCTCACCACACCTGTCTGTCCACACACCTGTCTCACCATACACCTGTCTCACCACACACCTGTCTGTCCACACACCTGTCTGTCCACACACCTGTCTCACCACACACCTGTCTGTCTTACTTATCTCACCCTCTCCAGCACACACTGAGGGCATTGAGGAGCTCCATCAGTGATAGGATGCTCCATCCCAGGTGTGTGAGGGAGAGGTACCTCCTTCCTCCTGCTGCCATCAGACTCCACAACAAGAACACCTTTTCTTCTTGTTATTTTCTTCTTGTTATTTTTGTATATATGATAGTGTATATATAATATAGGGCAGATTTTTATTCTATTCTATTTAGATCTTTCTTTTCATTTTATTATTCTATTTCTGGGTGTCTTTTATTTTTATTTTTTATTTGAGGTATTGCGCTTGCTGTTGTTTAAACTGAATTTCCTCCTCGCGGGACAAATAAAGGATTTCTGATTCTGTCCACACACCTGTCTGTCCACACACCTGTCTCACAATACACCTGTCTGTCCACACACCTGTCTCACAATACACCTGTCTGTCCATGTACTGTAGGTGTTTGAGCTGGTCCTGGAGAACTTTGTGTATCCATGGTACAGGTGAGTACACACACACACACACACACACACACACACACACACACACACACACACACAACACACACACAAACACACACACACACACACACACACACACACACACACACACACACACACACACACACACACACACACACACACACACACACACACAATGTGTAAATAAACACACTGTGTGTCTCAGGGACATCACTGATGACGAGTCTTGTGTGGATGAACTGAGAGTCACGTTTAGATTCATGGCTTCTGTCCTTTTACGACGAGCTCAGAAGGTAAGTGTGTGTGTGAGTGTGTGAGTGAGTTAGTGAGTGAGTGTATATGTGTGTGTGTGTGTCTCAACTGTTTGTGTGCAGGTTGATGTGTTATCAGTCGTGACTACAAAGGTGATCAGAGCAACAATGAAGCATCTGCAGGTGATAACACAAGCTGGAGGTAAAGGTGAGACACTGTGTGTATATATGTGTGTGTGTGTGTGTCTGTGTAGGTGTATCCAAGTGTCTACGTGTGTGTGTGTATAAGTGTGTACTGCCTTGTGGGTTAGTCTTGAGATGAAGGCTAAGAGACCCCAACAGAGAAGCATGCACAGATCTAAACCAGATCCAGGTCCCGGCAGACTCAGCTAGGATGGGGAGCAGGTCGTCTTGCATGACACCAGACCGAGCCCATCTTGGTGAAGATAGTGCCACTGGTGATAACGCACCCCTAGAGCACTTAAAATATCCTATTGCGCAGGTGTCCACCTATGACCACGGTGAACTTACCTGGATCCATATCTGGTCAAAGTCTGGCGCAGTGGGGTTTCTGGCGACGGGAGCAGGTTTGAATAGACCTGGAGCTCCTAGTCAGACCCTGCAGGTCAGCATCACAGGGTAAAGGTCGCCTTCAGCTGGGGCTGAGTGGCAGCTGTTCTCGGCAGACCCCTGTGCGACTGAGCAGCCCCTATATAGGGACCACACTGCTCACCTCAAGCGAGGAAGGGCCTAGAAAAGGTGGCCTAAAATTTGCCCACTCAACCCTCACCTGGACAGACTACCGCACCTGTCGGGTCATTATACTGCTGTCGAAACAGAAGAAATAAGTATTTCAACCTCAAGCTGGCTTCATGGAACATAAACCTCTTGGACTCTCTTGACAAGTCTGGACAACCTCGCAGAAGGACAGCCCTGGTTGCGTCTGAGTTGAGACGCTATAACATCGACATGCTGCCCTGAGAGAAACCAGGTCC
>JACEEU010000733.1:50000-72500 GCA_016630915.1 Callionymus lyra
ACAGAGGACTTCAACACACACACATATAAACACACACTAACACAGGTGTGTGTCCAAAAGGACTTCAACACACACACATATAAACACACACTAACACAGGTGTGTGTCCACAGAGGACTTCAACACACACACATATAAACACACACTAACACAGGTGTGTGTCCACAGAGGACTTCAACACACACACATATAAACACACACTAACACAGGTGTGTGTCCACAGAGGACTTCAACACACACACATATAAACACACACTAACACAGGTGTGTGTCCACAGAGGACTTCAACACACACACATATAAACACACACTAACACAGGTGTGTGTCCACAGAGGACTTCAACACACACACATATAAACACACACTAACACAGGTGTGTGTCCACAGAGGACTTCAACACACACACATATAAACACACACTAACACAGGTGTGTGTCCACAGAGGACTTCAACACACACACATATAAACACACACTAACACAGGTGTGTGTCCACAGAGGACTTCAACACACACACATATAAACACACACTAACACAGGTGTGTGTCCACAGAGGACTTCAACACACACACATATAAACACACACTAACACAGGTGTGTGTCCACAGAGGACTTCAACACACACACATATAAACACACACTAACACAGGTGTGTGTCCACAGAGGACTTCAACACACACACATATAAACACACACTAACACAGGTGTGTGTCCACAGAGGACTTCAACACACACACATATAAACACACACTAACACAGGTGTGTGTCCACAGAGGACTTCAACACACACACATATAAACACACACTAACACAGGTGTGTGTCCACAGAGGACTTCAACACACACACATATAAACACACACTAACACAGGTGTGTGTCCACAGAGGACTTCAACACACACACATATAAACACACACTAACACAGGTGTGTGTCCACAGAGGACTTCAACACACACACATATAAACACACACTAACACAGGTGTGTGTCCACAGAGGACTTCAACACACACACATATAAACACACACTAACACAGGTGTGTGTCCACAGAGGACTTCAACACACACACATATAAACACACACTAACACAGGTGTGTGTCCACAGAGGACTTCAACACACACACATATAAACACACACTAACACAGGTGTGTGTCCACAGAGGACTTCAACACACACACATATAAACACACACTAACACAGGTGTGTGTCCACAGAGGACTTCAACACACACACATATAAACACACACTAACACAGGTGTGTGTCCACAGAGGACTTCAACACACACACATATAAACACACACTAACACAGGTGTGTGTCCACAGAGGACTTCAACACACACACATATAAACACACACTAACACAGGTGTGTGTCCACAGAGGACTTCAACACACACACATATAAACACACACTAACACAGGTGTGTGTCCACAGAGGACTTCAACACACACACATATAAACACACACTAACACAGGTGTGTGTCCACAGAGGACTTCAACACACACACATATAAACACACACTAACACAGGTGTGTGTCCACAGAGGACTTCAACACACACACATATAAACACACCTAACACAGGTGTGTGTCCACAGAGGACTTCACTCACACACACACATATAAACACACACAGGTGTGTGTCCACAGAGGACTTCAACACACACACATATAAACACACACTAACACAGGTGTGTGTCCACAGAGGACTTCAACACACACACATATAAACACACACTAACACAGGTGTGTGTCCACAGAGGACTTCAACACACACACATATAAACACACACTAACACAGGTGTGTGTCCACAGAGGACTTCAACACACACACATATAAACACACACTAACACAGGTGTGTGTCCACAGAGGACTTCAACACACACACATATAAACACACACTAACACAGGTGTGTGTCCACAGAGGACTTCAACACACACACATATAAACACACACTAACACAGGGTGTGTGTCCACAGAGGACTTCAACAACACACATATAAAAACTAACACAGGTGTGTCCACAGAGGACTTCAACACACACACATATAAACACACACTAACACAGGTGTGTGTCCACAGAGGACTTCAACACACACACATATGAAACACACACTAACACAGGTGTGTGTCCACAGAGGACTTCAACACACACACATATAAACACACACTAACACAGGTGTGTGTCCACAGAGGACTTCAACACACACACATATAAACACACACTAACACAGGTGTGTGTCCACAGAGGACTTCAACACACACACATATAAACACACACTAACACAGGTGTGTGTCCACAGAGGACTTCAACACACACACATATAAACACACACTAACACAGGTGTGTGTCCACAGAGGACTTCAACACACACACATATAAACACACACTAACACAGGTGTGTGTCCACAGAGGACTTCAACACACACACATATAAACAGGTGTGTGTCCACAGAGGACTTCAACACACACACATATAAACACACACTAACACAGGTGTGTGTCCACAGAGGACTTCAACACACACACATATAAACACACAACACAGGTTTGTCCACAGAGGACTTCAACACACACATAAACACACTAACACAGGTGTGTGTCCACAGAGGACTTCAACACACACACATATAAACACACACTAACACAGGTGTGTGTCCACAGAGGACTTCAACACACACACATATAAACACACACTAACACAGGTGTGTGTCCACAGAGGACTTCAACACACACACATATAAACACACACTAACACAGGTGTGTGTCCACAGAGGACTTCAACACACACACATATAAACACACACTAACACAGGTGTGTGTCCACAGAGGACTTCAACACACACACATATAAACACACACTAACACAGGTGTGTGTCCACAGAGGACTTCAACACACACACATATAAACACCACTAACACAGGTGTGTGTCCACAGAGGACTTCAACACACACACATATAAACACACACTAACACAGGTGTGTGTCCACAGAGGACTTCAACACACACACATATAAACACACACTAACACAGGTGTGTGTCCACAGAGGACTTCAACACACACACATATAAACACACACTAACACAGGTGTGTGTCCACAGAGGACTTCAACACACACACATATAAACACACACTAACACAGGTGTGTGTCCACAGAGGACTTCAACACACACACATATAAACACACACTAACACAGGTGTGTGTCCACAGAGGACTTCAACACACACACATATAAACACACACTAACACAGGTGTGTGTCCACAGAGGACTTCAACACACACACATATAAACACACACTAACACAGGTGTGTGTCCACAGAGGACTTCAACACACACACATATAAACACACACTAACACAGGTGTGTGTCCACAGAGGACTTCAACACACACACATATAAACGCACACTAACACAGGTGTGTGTCCACAGAGGACTTCAACAACAAGCTCCTGAAGGAGGACCAGGTTCAGGAGGATCTACAGCAGCTTCACCAGCAGCTTCAGCTCCTGTTGTTGACCTTCTGTGAAGATCAGAGTGAAGACCATGTTCAGCTGAAGCCTGAGCTGCTGGAACATCTGAGGAGGAGTATGTGTGTGTGTGTGTGTGTGTGTGTGTGTGTGTGTGTGTGTGTGTGTGTGGGTGTGTGTGTGTATATATATTTATACGTGTGTGTATATATTTATACGTGTATATATATTTATACGTGTGTGTATATATTTATACGTGTATATATATTTATACGTGTGTGTATATATTTATACGTGTATATATATTTATACATGTGTGTATATATATTTATACATGTGTGTGTATATATATTTATACGTGTGTGTGTATATATATTTATACGTGTGTGTATTTGTGTGTATATATTTATACGTGTATATATATTTATACGTGTATATATTTATACGTGTATATATTTGTGTGTATATATTTATACGTGTATATATTTATACGTGTATATATATTTATACGTGTATATATATTTATACGTGTATATATTTATACGTGTATATATATTTATACGTGTATATATTTATACGTGTATATATTTGTGTGTATATATTTATACGTGTATATATTTATATGTGTATATATATTTATACGTGTATATATTTATACATGATATATATTTATAAGTTATATATTTATACGTGTATATATTTATACATGTATATATATTTATAAGTGTATATATTTATACATGTATACATATTTATAAGTGTATATATTTATACGTGTATATATATTTATACGTGTATATATATTTATAAGTGTATATATTTATACGTGTATATATATTTATAAGTGTATATATTTATACGTGTATATATTTGTGTGTATATATTTATACGTGTGTATATTTATACGTGTATATATATTTATAAGTGTGTATATTTATACGTGTATATATTTGTGTGTATATATTTATACGTGTGTATATTTATACGTGTATATATATTTATACGTGTATATATATTTATAAGTGTATATATTTATACGTGTATATATTTGTGTGTATATATTTATACGTGTGTATATTTATACGTGTATATATATTTATACGTGTATATATATTTATAAGTGTATATATTTATACGTGTATATATTTGTGTGTATATATTTATACGTGTGTATATTTATACGTGTATATATATTTATACGTGTGTGTGTATATATTTATACGTGTATATATATTTATACGTGTATATATATTTATAAGTGTATATATTTATACGTGTATATATTTGTGTGTATATATTTATATGTGTATATATATTTATACGTGTGTGTGTATATATTTATACGTGTGTATATTTATACCTGTATATATATTTATACGTGTGTGTTTATATATTTATACGTGTATATATATTTATAAGTGTATATATTTATACTTGTATATATATTTATAAGTGTATATATTTATACGTGTATATATATTTATAAGTGTGTATATTTATACGTGTATATATATTTATACGTGTATATATTTATACGTGTATATATATTTATAAGTGTATATATTTATACGTGTATATATATTTATAAGTGTATATATTTATACGTGTATATATTTATACGTGTGTGTGTATATATTTATACGTGTATATATATTTATACGTGTATATATTTATACGTGTGTGTGTATATATTTATACGTGTATATATTTATACGTGTGTGTGTATATATTTATAAGTGTATATATTTATACGTGTATATATATTTATACGTGTATATATTTATAAGTGTATATATTTATACGTGTATATATATTTATACGTGTATATATTTATAAGTGTATATATTTATACGTGTATATATATTTATACGTGTATATATTTATACGTGTATATATATTTATACGTGTATATATATTTATAAGTGTATATATTTATAAGTGTATATATTTATACGTGTATATATTTGTGTGTATATATTTATACGTGTGTATATTTATACGTGTATATATATTTATACGTGTGTGTGTGTATATATTTATACGTGTATATATATTTATACGTGTATATATATTTATAAGTGTATATATTTATACGTGTATATATTTGTGTGTATATATTTATATGTGTATATATATTTATACGTGTGTGTGTATATATTTATACGTGTGTATATTTATACGTGTATATATATTTATACGTGTGTGTTTATATATTTATACGTGTATATATATTTATAAGTGTATATATTTATACTTGTATATATATTTATAAGTGTATATATTTATACGTGTATATATATTTATAAGTGTGTATATTTATACGTGTATATATATTTATACGTGTATATATTTATACGTGTATATATATTTATAAGTGTATATATTTATACGTGTATATATATTTATAAGTGTATATATTTATACGTGTATATATTTATAAGTGTATATATTTATAAGTGTGTATATTTATAAGTGTATATATTTATACGTGTATATATATTTATACGTGTATATATATTTATACGTGTATATATTTATAAGTATATATATTTATAAGCGTGTATATTTATACATGTACATCAGTCTCTGCAGGTCCATCCTCTTCAGTGCTCGACCTTCAGATCTGCTCGAGTCTCTTCGAAGCTCAAGAACATGTTTGTTTTTTACTGGAACAAGTTTTTACTCCGATGTTCTGTCACAGTGATGAGGTACAAGTACACACAAGTACACACAAGTACACACATGTACAGACATGTACACGCAAGTAGACACATCTACACACATTTACACACAAGTAGACACATGTACACACAAGTACACACATGTACACACAAGTACACACATGTACACACATGTACACGCAAGTAGACACATGTACACACATTTACACACAAGTACACACATGTACACACAAGTACACACATGTACAGACATGTACACACAAGTACACACATGTTCAAATATGTATAAAGTTCCACACGTGTGTTTCAGTATTTCCGGCACCTGTTGAGAGGATCAGAGTCGTGGAGCAGAAACTGTCGACTCAGCAGGTTTGTGTTGAAGGTTCTTCAGAAGGTTCTGAAGACGGTTCTTCAGAAGGTTCTGAAGAAGGTTCTGAAGACGGTTCTTCAGAAGGTTCTGAAGACGGTTCTTCAGAAGGTTCTGAAGACGGATCTTCAGAAGGTTCTGAAGATGGTTCTTCAGAAGGTTCTTCAGAAGGTTCTCAAGACGGTTCTCCAGAAGGTTCTGAAGACGGTTCTTCAGAAGGTTTGTGTTGAAGGTTCTGAAGACGGTTCTTCAGAAGGTTCTTCAGAAGGTTCTGAAGACGGTTCTTCAGAAGGTTCTTCAGAAGGTTCTGAAGACGGTTCTTCAGAAGGTTCTTCAGAAGGTTCTGAAGACGGTTCTTCAGAAGGTTCTTCAGAAGGTTTTTCAGAAGGTTCTGAAGACGGTTCTTCAGAAGGTTCTTCAGAAGGTTCTGGAGACGGTTCTTCAGAAGGTTCTTCAGAAGGTTCTGAAGACGGTTCTGAAGAAGGTTCTGAAGAAGGTTCTTCAGAAGGTTCTCAAGGAGTTCTCCAGAAGGTTCTGAAGACGGTTCTTCAGAAGGTTTGTGTTGAAGGTTCTGAAGACGGTTCTTCAGAAGGTTCTGAAGACGGTTCTGAAGACGGTTCTTCAGAAGGTTCTTCAGAAGGTTCTGAAGACGGTTCTTCAGAAGGTTCTGAAGACGGTTCTTCAGAAGGTTCTTCAGAAGGTTCTGAAGACGGTTCTTCAGAAGGTTCTTCAGAACAGAAGGTTCTTCAGAAGGTTCTGAAGACGGTTCCTGAAGAAGGTTCTGAAAGACGGTTCTTCAGAAGCGTTCTGGACGACGGTTCTGGCAGAAGGTCTCTGAAGGTCTCAAAGGACTCAGAAGGTTCGGCTTCAGCAGGATCAAGGGCGTGTTCCGGAGCGGCGTCCTGGAGGCTCCGCCCCTGGAGCACGCCGGACCGCAGACACGGGGCACGGGGGTCGGGAGCGAGGTCGTGAGCGACACGGCGTGACGACACGCGTGACGACGTCCGTCTCTCAGGTGGAAGAAGCTGCCGCGGTTCTGGAGGACGACGTCCACCTGGACGCTCCAGAGATCGGACCAGCAGGAACGACCAGGAACCTTTCAGCCTGGATCGTCAACATCCCGTACATCGAGATCTACCAGGACAACACGCCCGTGTTCTGCGTCTACGTGGAGAGAAACGACCACACGCAGGGTGAGGCGTGTCATGTGACACGTCATGTGACACGTCATGTGACACATCATGGGACGCCTCATGTGACGCCTCATGTGACACGTCATGTGACACATCATGTGACGCCTCATGTGACGCCTCATGTGACACGTCATGTGACACGTCATGTGACAGTGCTCATGTGACACGTCATGTGACACATCATGTGACGCCTCATGTGACGCCTCATGTGACACGTCATGTGACACGTCATGTGACACATCATGTGACGCCTCATGTGACGCCTCATGTGACACGTCATGTGACACGTCATGTGACACGTCATGTGACGCCTCATGTGACGCCTCATGTGACACGTCATGTGACACGTCATGTGACACATCATGTGACGCGTCATGTGACACGTCATGTGACGCCTCATGTGACGCCTCATGTAACACGTCATGTGACACGTCATGGGACACATCATGTGACGCGTCATGTGACACGTCATGTGACGCCTCATGTGACACGTCATGGGACACGTCATGGGACACGTCATGTGACACGTCATGTGACACGTCATGGGACACGCCATGGCGACACGTCATGTGACACGTCATGTGACGCGTCATGGGACGCCTCATGTGACACGTCATGTGACACGCGTCATGGGACCGTCATGTGACACGTCATGTGAGCATCATGTGACACGTCATGTGACACGTCATGTGACACGTCATGGTGACACGTCATGTGACGCGTCATGGGCACGTCAGTGACACGTCATGTATGATGCATCATCATGTGACCCTCATGGGACACGTCATGTGACCGTCATGTGACATCATGTGACACGTCATGTGACACGTCATGTGACACCTCATGTGACGCCATGACGCGTCATGTGACACGTCATGTGACACGTCATGTGACACATCATGTGACGCCGTCATGTGACACGTCTGTGACACGTCATGTGACACGTCATGGGACACATCATGGGACACGTCATGTGACACGTCATGTGATGCATCATGTGACGCCTCATGTGACACGTCATGGGACACGTCATGGGACACGTCATGTGATGCATCATGTGACACCTCATGTGACGCCTCATGTGACGCCTCATGTGACACGTCATGGGACACGTCATGTGACACGTCATGTGATGCATCATGTGACACGTCATGTGACACGTCATGTGACGCCTCATGTGACACGTCATGTGACGCCTCATGTGACACATCATGTGACGCCTCATGTGACGCCTCATGGGACACGTCATGTGACACGTCATGTGACGCCTCATGTGACACGTCATGTGACACGTCATGTGACGCCTCATGTGACACGTCATGTGACGCCTCATGTGACACATCATGTGACGCCTCATGTGACGCCTCATGTGACACGTCATGTGACGCCTCATGGACACCCACCCATGGGACTCATGTGACGCCTCATGTGACGCCTCATGTGACGCCTCATGTGACGCCTCATGTGACGCATCATGTGACGCCTCATGTGACACGTCATGGGACACGTCATGGGACACGTCATGTGACACGTCATGTGACGCCTCATGTGACGCCTCATGTGACGCCTCATGTGACGCCTCATGTGACACGTCATGTGACGCCTCATGTGACGCCTCATGTGACACGTCATGTGACGCCTCATGTGACACGTCTTGTGACACGTCATGTGACGCCTCATGTGACGCCTCATGTGACGCCTCATGTGACACGTCTTGTGACACGTCATGTGACACGTCGTGTGACACATCATGTGACACGTCATGTGACACGTCATGTGACACGTCATGTGACACGTCATGTGACACGTCATGTGACACGTCATGTGACACATCATGTGACACGTCACGTGACACTGTTCTATGTGTGGTCTGTCCTCTCAGTGGGTCACGACAGCGAGAGCTGGCCCGTCTACCGGCGTTACGTGGAGTTCTACGCGCTGGAGTCGAAGCTGACAGAGTTCCACGGTCAGTGTCTTCAATCCTCACCTGACGTGTCCTCAGGTGTCTTTGCTTCCAGGCGTCTTTCCAAACACACAACTTCCCTCCAAGAGGATCCTGGGACCCAAGAACCTGGAGTTCCTCACATCGAAGAGGGAAGAGTTTGAAGACTATCTGCAGGTTGATATCAAGACTGATGGCCTTCACCCCTGTGGTCCTGACCTTCACTCCTGTGGTCCTGACCTTCACCCCTGTGGTCCTGACCTTCACTCCTGTGGTCCTGACCTTCACCCCTGTGGTCCTGACCTTCACTCCTGTGGTCCTGACCTTCACCACTGTGGTCCTGACCTTCACTCCTGTGGTCCTGACCTTCACTCCTGTGGTCCTGACCTTCACCCCTGTGGTCCTGACCTTCACCACTGTGGTCCTGACCTTCACCCCTGTGGTCCTGACCTTCACCCCTGTAGTCCTGACCTTCACTCCTGTGGTCCTGACCTTCACCCCTGTGGTCCTGACCTTCACTCCTGTGGTCTGACCTTCACTCCTGTGGTCCTGACCGTCACTCCTGTGGTCCTGACCTTCACTCCTGTGGTCCTGACCTTCACTCCTGTGGTCCTGACCTTCACCCCTGTGGTCCTGACCTTCACCCCTGTGGTCCTGACCTTCACTCCTGTGGTCCTGACCTTCACTCCTGTGGTCCTGACCGTCACTCCTGTGGTCCTGACCTTCACTCCTGTGGTCCTGACCTTCACTCCTGTGGTCCTGACCTTCACCCCTGTGGTCCTGACCTTCACTCCTGTGGTCCTGACCTTCACCCCTGTGGTCCTGACCTTCACTCCTGTGGTCCTGACCTTCACTCCTGTGGTCCTGACCGTCACTCCTGTGGTCCTGACCTTCACTCCTGTGGTCCTGACCTTCACTCCTGTGGTCCTGACCTTCACCCCTGTGGTCCTGACCTTCACCCCTGTGGTCCTGACCTTCACTCCTGTGGTCCTGACCTTCACTCCTGTGGTCCTGACCTTCACCCCTGTGGTCCTGACCTTCACTCCTGTGGTCCTGACCTTAACTCATGTGGTCCTGACCTTCACTTCTGTGGTCCTGACCTTCACTCATGTGGTCCTGACCTTCACCCCTGTGGTCCTGACCTTCACTCCTGTGGTCCTGACCTTCACCCCTGTGGTCCTGACCTTCACTCCTGTGGTCCTGACCTTCACTCATGTGGTCCTGACCTTCACTCCTGTGGTCCTGACCTTCACTCCTGTGGTCCTGACCTTCACTCATGTGGTCCTGACCTTCACTCCTGTGGTCCTGACCTTCACTCCTGTGGTCCTGACCTTCACCCCTGTGGTCCTGACCTTCACCCCTGTGGTCCTGACCTTCACCCCTGTGGTCCTGACCTTCACTCCTGTGGTCCTGACCTTAACTCATGTGGTCCTGACCTTCACTTCTGTGGTCCTGACCTTCACTCATGTGGTCCTGACCTTCACCCCTGTGGTCCTGACCTTCACTCCTGTGGTCCTGACCTTCACTCCTGTGGTCCTGACCTTCACTCATGTGGTCCTGACCTTCACTCCTGTGGTCCTGACCTTCACTCATGTGGTCCTGACCTTCACTCCTGTGGTCCTGACCTTCACCCCTGTGATCCTGACCTTCAGACTCTCTTCACCGTCTCTTGTTCATTCTTGCCTGTGTATAAACATGTGTTTATATTTACATACATGTATACATATGTATATAAATAAGTGTGTATATAAACACGTACAAACGTGTATATAAATACGTACAAATGTGTGTATATAAATACATACATATGTGTGAATACAGTACAAAAGTGTGTATATAAATACGTACATATGTGTGTATAAAGTACATATGTGTGTATACAGTACAAACGTATGTATATAAATACGTACATATGTGTGTATACAGTACATATGTGTGTATATAAATACGTACATATGTGTGTATATAAATACGTACATATGTGTGTATACAGTACATATGTGTGTATACAGTACATATGTGTGTATATAAATACGTACATATGTGTGTATATAAATACGTACATATGTGTGTATACAGTACATATGTGTGTATATAAATACGTACATATGTGTGTATATAAATACGTACATATGTGTGTATACAGTACAAACGTGTGTATATAAATACGTACATATGTGTGTATATAAATACGTACATATGTGTGTATACAGTACAAACGTGTGAATACAGTACATATGTGTGTATACAGTACAAACGTGTGTATATAAATACGTACATATGTGTGTATACAGTACAAACGTGTGAATACAGTACATATGTGTGTATACAGTACAAACGTGTGTAATACGTACATATGTGTGTATATAAATACGTACATATGTGTGTATACAGTACATATGTGTGTACACAGTACAAACGTGTGTATATAAATACGTACATATGTGTGTATATAAATACATACATATGTGTGTATACAGTACATATGTGTGTACACAGTACAAAGGTGTGTATACAGTACACAGGTGTGTATACAGTAGTTATATAAATACAGTACATAGGTGTGTATACAGTACAAAGGTGTGTATACAGTACAAGGTGTGTATACAGTACACAGGTGTGTATACAGTACAAAGGTGTGTATACAGTACACAGGTGTGTATACAGTACACAGGTGTGTATACAGTACAAAGGTGTGTATATAAACACGTACAAAGGTGTGTATACAGTACACAGGTGTGTATAACTAGGGTCAGTATATAATACAGTATATATTCCACAGAAGCTCCTGCAGCATCCTGAGCTCAGCAGTTCTCAGCTCTTGTTCGACTTCCTGTCGCCTCACGGCCTCGAGTCTCAGTTCGTGGATCGGATTCTTCCAGACGTCAATCTTGGTACCAGCTGTCAATCAAGTCATGTGATCCCGTCAAACATTCTCTCCTCCTTCTTGTCTCCAGGAAAGATCTTCAAGTCGGTGCCTGGGAGGCTGGTGAAGGAGGTGAGATGATGATGACACTGATGTCACTGATGATGATGTCACTGATGATGATGTCACTGATGATGATGATGTCACTGATGATGATGTCACTGATGATGTCACTGATGATGATGTCACTGATGATGATGTCACTGATGATGATGATGATGATGATGTCACTGATGATGATGTCACTGATGATGATGTCACTGATGATGATGTCACTGATGATGATGATGTCACTGATGATGATGTCACTGATGATGATGATGATGATGTCACTGATGATGATGATGTCACTGATGATGATGATGTCACTGATGATGATGTCACTGATGATGATGTCACTGATGATGTCACTGATGATGATGATGTCACTGATGATGATGATGATGATGTCACTGATGATGATGATGATGATGTCACTGATGATGATGTCACTGATGATGATGATGTCACTGATGATGATGTCACTGATGATGATGATGTCACTGATGATGATGTCACTGATGATGATGTCACTGATGATGTCACTGATGATGATGTCACTGATGATGATGTCACTGATGATGATGTCACTGATGATGATGTCACTGATGATGATGACTGCCACTGATGACTGATGATGACTGACTGATGATGATGTCACTGATGATGATGTCACTGATGATGATGATGTCACTGATGATGATGTCACTGATGATGATGATGATGATGTCACTGATGATGATGATGTCACTGATGATGATGATGTCACTGATGATGATGTCACTGATGATGATGTCACTGATGATGATGTCACTGATGATGATGATGTCACTGATGATGATGATGATGTCACTGATGATGATGATGTCACTGATGATGATGATGATGATGATGTCACTGATGATGATGTCACTGATGATGATGTCACTGATGATGATGATGTCACTGATGATGATGTCACTGATGATGATGATGTCACTGATGATGATGATGATGATGTCACTGATGATGATGATGATGATGTCACTGATGATGATGTCACTGATGATGATGATGATGATGATGTCACTGATGATGATGATGTCACTGATGATGATGATGTCACTGATGATGATGATGTCACTGATGATGATGCATGATGACTGATGATGTCACTGATGATGTCACTGATGATGATGATGTCACTGATGATGATGTCACTGATGATGATGATGTCACTGATGATGATGATGTCACTGATGATGATGTCACTGATGATGATGTCACTGATGATGATGTCACTGATGATGATGACATGACTGATGATGATGATGATGATGTCACTGATGATGATGATGTCACTGATGATGATGATGTCACTGATGATGATGATGTCACTGATGATGATGTCACTGATGATGATGATGTCACTGATGATGATGATGTCACTGATGATGATGATGTCACTGATGATGATGATGTGACTGATGATGATGATGATGTCACTGATGATGATGATGTGACCTGACTGATGATGATGATGATGATGTCACTGATGATGATGATGTCACTGATGATGATGATGTCACTGATGATGATGTCACTGATGATGATGATGATGATGATGATGATGATGTCACTGATGATGATGATGTCACTGATGATGATGATGTCACTGATGATGATGATGTCACTGATGATGATGTCACTGATGATGATGATGTCACTGATGATGATGATGTCACTGATGATGATGTCACTGATGATGATGATGTCACTGATGATGATGATGTGATGATGATGATGATGACTGATGATGATGTCACTGATGATGATGATGTCACTGATGATGATGATGTCACTGATGATGATGATGTCACTGATGATGATGATGTCACTGATGATGATGTCACTGATGATGATGATGATGATGTCACTGATGATGATGATGATGATGTCACTGATGATGATGTCACTGATGATGTCACTGATGATGATGATGTCACTGATGATGTCACTGATGATGATGTCACTGATGATGATGTCACTGATGATGATGTCACTGATGATGATGTCACTGATGATGATGTCACTGATGATGATGATGTCACTGATGATGATGATGTCACTGATGATGATGATGTCACTGATGATGATGTCACTGATGATGATATGTGATGTCACTGATGATGATGATGTCACTGATGATGATGATGTCACTGATGATGATGTCACTGATGATGATGATGATGATGTCACTGATGATGATGTCACTGATGATGATGATGATGATGATGTCACTGATGATGATGATGTCACTGATGATGTCACTGATGATGATGATGTCACTGATGATGATGATGTCACTGATGATGATGTCACTGATGATGATGATGTCACTGATGATGATGATGTCACTGATGATGATGATGTCACTGATGATGATGTCACTGATGATGATGATGTCACTGATGATGATGATGATGTCACTGATGATGATGATGTCACTGATGATGATGATGTCACTGATGATGATGATGTCACTGATGATGATGATGTCACTGATGATGATGATGTCACTGATGATGATGTCACTGATGATGATGATGATGTCACTGATGATGATGATGTCACTGATGATGATGATGTCACTGATGATGATGTCACTGATGATGATGTCACTGATGATGATGTCACTGATGATGATGATGTCACTGATGATGATGATGATGTCACTGATGATGATGATGATGATGATGTCACTGATGATGATGATGTCACTGATGATGATGTCACTGATGATGATGATGATGATGTCACTGATGATGATGATGTCACTGATGATGATGTCCTGATACTGATGATGTCACTATGATGATGATGTCACTGATGATGATGACTGATGATGATGTCACTGATGATGATGACTGTAACACTGATGTCACTGATGATGATGTCATGATGTGATGATGATGATGTCACTGATGATGATGATGTCACTTGATGATGATGTCACTGATGATGATGATGTCACTGATGATGATGTCACTGATGATGATGACTGATGACTGATGATGATGATGTCACTGATGATGATGTCCTATGATGATGTCACTGATGATGATGATGATGATATGATGTGATGATGATGTCACTGATGATGATGATGATGATGTCACTGATGATGTCACTGATGATGTCACTGATGATGATGTCACTGATGATGATGTCACTGATGATGATGATGTCACTGATGATGATGATGATGATGTCACTGATGATGATGATGTCACTGATGATGATGATGTCACTGATGATGATGATGTCACTGATGATGATGTCACTGATGATGATGATGATGATGTCACTGATGATGATGATGATGTCACTGATGATGATGATGATGATGATGATGATGATGATGTCACTGATGTCACTGATGATGTCACTGATGATGATGTCACTGATGATGATGCAATGATGTCACTGATGATGATGATGATGATGATGATGTCACTATGATGATGTCACTGATGATGATGATGTCACTGATGATGATGTCACTGATGATGTCACTGATGATGATGATGATGATGTCACTGATGATGATGTCACTGATGATGATGTCACTGATGATGATGATGTCACTGATGATGATGATGATGTCACTGATGATGATGATGTCACTGATGATGATGATGATGTCACTGATGATGATGATGTCACTGATGATGATGATGTCACTGATGATGATGATGTCACTGATGATGATGATGTCACTGATGATGATGTCACTGATGATGATGATGTCACTGATGATGATGATGATGTCACTGATGATGATGATGTCACTGATGATGATGATGTCACTGATGATGATGTCACTGATGATGATGTCACTGATGATGATGATGATGATGATGATGTCACTGATGATGATGTCACTGATGATGTCACTGATGATGATGATGTCACTGATGATGATGATGTCACTGATGATGATGATGTCACTGATGATGATGATGTCACTGATGATGATGATGTCACTGATGATGATGATGTCACTGATGATGATGTCACTGATGATGATGATGTCACTGATGATGATGTCACTGATGATGATGATGTCACTGATGATGTCACTGATGATGATGTCAGATGATGATGATGATGTCACTGATGATGATGATGTCATGTCACTGATGATGATGATGATGATGCACTGATGATGATGTCACTGATGATGATGATGTCACTGATGATGATGCATGCATGTTGATGATGTCACTGATGATGATGATGTCACTGATGATGATGTCACTGATGATGATGATGTCACTGATGATGATGTGATGCCTGATGATGATGATGTCACTGATGATGATGATGTCACTGATGATGATGATGTCACTGATGATGATGTCACTGATGATGTCACTGATGATGATGTCACTGATGATGATGATGATGATGATGATGATGTCACTGATGATGATGATGTCACTGATGATGATGATGATGATGATGATGATGTCACTGATGATGATGATGTCACTGATGATGATGATGTCACTGATGATGATGATGTCACTGATGATGATGATGTCACATGATGATACTGATGATGTCACTGATGATGATGTCACTGATGATGATGATGATGATGATGTCACTGATGATGATGATGTCACTGATGATGATGATGATGATGATGATGATGTCACTGATGATGATGATGTCACTGATGATGATGATGCATGATGATGATGATGTCACTGATGATGATGATGTCACTGTGTCCAGAGAGGTCAGAACTTGGAACCGTTCATCCAGAACTTCTTCAGCTCCTGTGAATCTCCAAGACCCAAACCAAGTGTTCCAGAAGTTCTGCTTCTAAACCAGTCATCCCAGTGTGACAAGATAGTGAGACACACACACACACACACACACACACACACACATGCGCACTAACAGGTCACATGACTCTGCAGGACTCGAGGAACGAGGCAAGTTGTCTCGTGGCTGCAGCAGGACAGGAAGTAGAAAGGCGTCACTTCCTGTATCTGACCGGACTCTACGACTACATGGTGTTGGCGGGTGAGGTCACTGTGGGGTCAAAGGGTCAGAGAACCAGGGTTCACCGTCCGTCTCGCAGGTCGACTCGTGTTCCACTTCCCTGACTGGCTGCACCACTTCCTGTCCACCGGCAGGATGCTGCTGAAGAGGACCTTCGAGGCCCACATGGAGCAGATCCTGCAGACCAGGCTGGAGCAGATCCTGCAGGAGCACCGGCTGGTGTCGCTCATCACTCAGCTCAGAGGTCAGAGGTCAGAGGCCAGGCGTCCTCAGGACCTCATCCGTGGTTCTTCTGCTCCTCAGACTCCGTCTTCTGCGAGTCGTCCGGGGCCCGGACCCCCGAGGACAGGAGGTCCCGGGCCGAGCGGACCCTCCAGGAGATGAGGAGCTTCATGCCAGGTGAGTCTGGTCTCAGTCCAGTGTGGTTCTGCTGGACCTTCAGTGTGTGTGTGTGTCGTAGACCTGCTCACCAGGCTGGTCGGGGAGGACTCGGTCCAGAGGGGGGTCCGGCTGGTGTTCCAGGGCCTTCAGCAGCCGCTCCTCAACAAGCAGGTGAGTCCGGTGGGTCGGTGCCGGTCCACGATTCTCACTGTGGTTCTGACCCCTCAGATGAGCTACGTCCTCCTGGACCTTGTCCTGCAGGAGCTGTTCCCAGAGCTGGACCCGGTCAGAACCAGGCGGGCGCTGGAGCAGCAGAACCTCAGTTGACACACTCGCGGGTTTCAAACTTTATTGACAAGCGCAACGGCAACAATAAATGTTCAGACCATCTTTGAGGATCCGGGCCTGAGTTCTGGTGCAGAGTCACTGCAGCCGCACCTCCTCCAGGGTCAGGTCGCCTCGGACCTCCAGCCGGGTGACCCGGGTCAGGTCCTGGACCCGGTGCTTGTAGCAGAACTGGTGCTGACCGTTGACGGCGACTCTGAACTGCTGCTGCTCGCACAACACGATCATCTGGAGCGGAAGGTCAGAGGTCAGAGGTCAGGGGTCAGGGGTCAGGCCCGGCAGGGGGGTGTCGGTACCTCGAAGTACTGTCCGGCGCTGAAGGGGAAGGAGTCCAGGCTCGTCTCCTCTGGACCCCAGCAGTCGGACAGGAAGGAGTTTCTCACGAACACTTTGTTGTTCAGTCGAGGGTTTAAGTGAAGAGCGACGTCTGAGCAGCTCGACACCCTGAGCTCCACACACACCCTGAACACACACACATGTGAACACACACCCTTGAACACACACACACACACACATGTGAACACACACACCCTGAACACACACACATGTGAACACACACCCTGAACACACACACATGAACACACACACCCTGAACACACACACATGAACACACACACCCTGAACACACACACATGAACACACACACACCCTGAACACACACACACACACATGAACACACACATGAACACACACACACACACATGTGAACACACACACATGAACACACACACACACACATGAACACACACACCCTGAACACACACACACACACATGAACACACACACACCTGAACACACACACACACACATGAACACACACACCCTGAACACACACACACACACATGAACACACACACCCTGAACACACACACACACATGTGTGAACACACACACCCTGAACACACACACATGAACACACACACGTGAACACACACACACACACACATGAACACACACACACACATGAACACACATGAACACACACACACCATGAACAACACACACCCTGAACACACACACATGGACACACACACATGAACACACACACATGAACACACACACACCTGAACACACACACCCACACACACACACACACATGAACACACACACTGAACTGAACACACACATGAACACACACACGAACACACACACATGAACACACACCCTGAACACACACATGAACACACACACATGAACACACACCCTGAACACACACCCTGAACACACACACATGAACACACACACGTGAACACACACCCTGAACACACACACATGAACACACACACATGAACACACACACACACACACATGAACACACACCCTGAACACACACACACACACCCTGAACACACACATGTGAACACACACCCTGAACACACACATGAACACACACCCTGAAACACACACATGAACACACACCCTGAACACACACACGTGAACACACACCCTGAACACACACACATGAACACACACCCTGAACACACACACGTGTGAACACACACATGTGAACACACACACACGTGAACACACACACCCTGAACACACACACACGTGAATACACACACCCTGAACACACACACATGAACACACACACACACACACACACACATGTGAACACACACACACACACACACACACACACACACACACACACACACACAGGTACCTCTGAGCGTGTGTGTTCGTTCTTCCTCTGATGCTGATGCTTCGTCCAACTTTCAGTCCATCAGTGAGTTCAGCTGAGAAGGGAACGTTCTGGAAGGAACTGGTCGATCAGGACCGCAGACACACACACACACACACACACACACACACACACACACACACACACTAACCAGGTCATCACGTGGAGACAGGCGTGTCTCGCTGCCGATGACATCACTGGACGAGCGAGGGGGTGAGACCTGTTGTTGCACCTGCGACACACACACCTGCGACACACACACCTGTGACACACACACCTGCGACACACACACCTGTTCCTCCTGGTCACGTGACTCACCGCGGCCGGCAGCACGGCGACGGCGTCCACCTTGACCTTGCCTGAGATGGCGAGCGTGTCGACCCGGTCCAGAGCCAGACGGTGAGGATACTCCAGCAGGTGAGCGCCGTTCACTGCCACCTGCAGGAGGGAGGGGGCAGTGACGCTTCTTCAGTTCCCATCATGCATCAGCAGCTTGGAAAACAGCCACATGCTAAGCTAACAAGTATAGAGTGAAGTTGAAAATAAACAAATCAAACTGCTTGAGACCTCGGCTCCTGCGAGGGATAGACGTGTCACTGTATCATTGTTGTCGTCGAGGTCGTTGTTGTCATAATCGTTGTTGTTGCTGTTGTCATAATCGTTGTTGTCGTCATAATCGTTGTTGTTGTTTTTGTCGTCATAATCGTTGTTGTCGTCATAATCGTTGTTGTTGTCGTCAAAATCGTTGTTGTTGTCGTCATAATCGTTGTTGTTGTTGTTGTCATAATCGTTGTTGTCGTCATAATCGTTGTTGTTGTCATAATCGTTGTTGTTGTCATAATCGTTGTTGTTGTTGTCGTCATAATCGTTGTTGTCGTCATAATCGTTGTTGTTGTCATAATCGTTGTTGTTGTTGTTGTCATAATCGTTGTTGTCGTCATAATCGTTGTTGTCGTCATAATCGTTGTTGTTGTCGTCATATTTGTTGTTGTTGTCGTCATAATTGTTGTTGTTGTCGTCATAATCGTTGTTGTTGTTGTCATAATCGTTGTTGTCGTCATAATCGTTGTTGTTGTCGTCAAAATCGTTGTTGTTGTCGTCATAATCGTTGTTGTTGTTGTTGTCATAATCGTTGTTGTCGTCATAATCGTTGTTGTTGCTGTTGTCATAATCGTTGTTGTCGTCATAATCGTTGTTGTTGTTTTTGTCGTCATAATCGTTGTTGTCGTCATAATCGTTGTTGTTGTCGTCAAAATCGTTGTTGTTGTCGTCATAATCGTTGTTGTTGTTGTTGTCATAATCGTTGTTGTCGTCATAATCGTTGTTGTTGTCATAATCGTTGTTGTTGTCATAATCGTTGTTGTTGTTGTCGTCATAATCGTTGTTGTCGTCATAATCGTTGTTGTTGTCGTCATAATCGTTGTTGTTGTTGTTGTCATAATCGTTGTTGTCGTCATAATCGTTGTTGTCGTCATAATCGTTGTTGTTGTCGTCATATTTGTTGTTGTTGTCGTCATAATTGTTGTTGTTGTCGTCATAATCGTTGTTGTTGTTGTCATAATCGTTGTTGTCGTCATAATCGTTGTTTTTGTCGTCGTATTTGTTGTTGTTGTCGTCATAATTGTTGTTGTTGTTGTCGTCATAATCGTTGTCGTTGTCATAATCGTTGTTGTCATAATCGTTGTTGTTGTCGTCATAATCGTTGTTGTCGTCATAATCGTTGTTGTTGTCGTCATAATCGTTGTTGTCGTCATAATCGTTGTTGTCATAATCGTTGTTGTTGTCGTCATAATCGTTGTTGTCGTCATAATCGTTGTTGTTGTCGTCATAATCATTGTTGTTGTCGTCATAATCGTTGTTGTTGTCGTCATAATCGTTGTTGTTGTCGTCATAATCGTTGTTGTCGTCATAACCGTTGTTGTCGTCATAATCGTTGTTGTTGTCGTCATATTTGTTGTTGTTGTCGTCATAATCGTTGTTGTCGTCATAATCGTTGTTGTCGTCATAATCGTTGTTGTCGTCATAATCGTTGTTGTCGTCATAATTGTTGTTGTTGTCGTCATATTTGTTGTTGTTGTCGTCATAATCGTTGTTGTCGTCATGATCGTTGTTGTCGTCATAATCGTTGTTGTTGTCATAATCGTTGTTGTTGTCGTCATAATCGTTGTTGTTGTCATAATTGTTGTTGTTGTCATAATCGTTGTTGTTGTCGTCATAATCGTTGTTGTTGTCATAATTGTTGTTGTTGTCATAATCGTTGTTGTTGTCGTCATAATCGTTGTTGTCGTCATAATTGTTGTTGTTGTCGTCATATTTGTTGTTGTTGTCGTCATAATCGTTGTTGTCGTCATGATCGTTGTTGTCGTCATAATCGTTGTTGTTGTCATAATTGTTGTTGTTGTCATAATCGTTGT
>JACEEU010000733.1:77500-87500 GCA_016630915.1 Callionymus lyra
AGGAGGCGGCGGAGGGAGACAGGAGGGACTTCGACGTCCCCCGGACCTGAACCGGAGCCTGGACCAGAGCCGAGATCATTCCGGTCTGACTGACGGGGAACACCTGGCACAGCAGCGGAGACAGTGGAGGCGAAGGCAAGGAAGACGGAGGTGAAGAGTGAGGGCGGGTCATACAGGGGGAGGAGCCACAGAAGCCCTCCGGGGTCGCTCTGGGAGGCGGGGTCTGTGGGGGGGGCGTGGCTCTGTCAGGGGCGCAGAGACTATCACCCGTGTGGCGGATCACACTGGTGACCATCGCTCGGCCTGACGGTGCTTCGGGCTGATGGGTCAGCAGCGAGGTCTGTGTCTGGACCGCTGGTCTGTCTGTGGTGCAGACGGGCGGTACCTGTGGTACCTGTGGTACCTGTGGTACCTGTGGTACCTGTGGTACTTGTGGTACCTGTGGTACCTGTGCTACCTGTGGTACCTGTGGTACCCTGGTCTCTGAGGAACTGGGACTGTGAGGCGGAGTCATGCACTGGAGGACAAACAACAGAGATCTGGTTATTACACTGTTGTAATTACACTGTTATTACACTGTTGTAATTACACTGTTATTACACTGTTGTTATTACACTGTTGTTATTACACTGTTGTAATATTGTTATTACACTGATGTAATATTGTTATTACACTGTTTTAATATTGTTATTACACTGTTTTAATATTGTTATTACACTGTTTTAATATTGTTATTACACTGATGTAATATTGTTATTACACTGTTATATTGTTATTACACTGTTATATTGTTATTACACTGTTATATTGTTATTACACTGTTATATTGTTATTACACTGATGTAATATTGTTATTACACTGATGTAATATTGTTATTACACTGTTATATTGTTATTACACTGTTATATTGTTATTACACTGATGTAATATTGTTATTACACTGTAATATTGTTATTACACTGTTGTAATCTAGTTATTACACTGTTGTTATATTGTTATTAAACTGTTGTAATCTGGTTATTACACTGATGTAATATTATTATTACACTGTTGTAATATTGTTATTACACTCTTGTTATATTGTTATTACACTGTTTTAATATTGTTATTACACTGATGTAATATTATTATTACACTGTTGTAATATTGTTATTACACTCTTGTTATATTGTTATTACACTGTTTTAATATTGTTATTACACTGATGTAATATTGTTATTACACTCTTGTTATATTGTTATTACACTGTTTTAATATTGTTATTACACTGATGTAATATTGTTATTACACTGTTGTTACATTGTTATTACACTGTTGTAATCTGGTTATTACACTGTTGTTATATTGTTATTAAACTGTTGTAATCTGGTTATTACACTGATGTAATATTATTATTACACTGTTGTAATATTGTTATTACACTCTTGTTATATTGTTATTACACTGTTGTAATATTGTTATTACACTGTTGTAATTACACTGATGTAATATTGTTATTACACTGATGTAATATTGTTATTACACTGTTGTTATATTATTATTACACTGTTGTAATATTGTTATTACACTGTTGTAATATTGTTATTACACTGTTGTAATATTGTTATTACACTGTTGTAATATTGTTATTACACTGATGTAATATTGTTATTACACTGTTGTTATATTGTTATTACACTGTTGTAATATTGTTATTACACTGTTGTAATATTGTTATTACACTGTTGTAATATTGTTATTACACTGTTGTAATATTGTTATTACACTGTTGTAATTACACTGATGTAATATTGTTATTACACTGTTATATTATTATTACACTGATGTAATATTGTTATTACACTGATGTAATATTGTTATTACACTGTTGTTATATTATTATTAATGTTGTTATATTACACTGTTGTAATTACATGTTGTAATATTGTTATTACACTGTTGTTATATTGTTATTACACTGTTGTAATATTGTTATTACACTCTTGTTATATTGTTATTACACTCTTGTTATATTGTTATTACACTATTGTTATTACACTGTTGTTATATTGTTATTACACTCTTGTTATATTGTTATTACACTGTTGTTATATTGTTATTACACTGTTGTTATATTGTTATTACACTGTTATATTGTTATTACATTATTACACTGTTGTTATATTGTTATTACACTGTTGTTAATATTGTTATTACACTCTTGTTATATTGTTATTACACTGTTGTTATTACACTCTTGTTTTTGTTATTACACTATAATTGTTATTACACTGTTGTTATTACACTGTTGTTATATTGTTATTACACTCTTGTTATATTGTTATTACACTCTTGTTATATTGTTATTACACTGTTGTTATTACACTCTTGTTATATTGTTATTACACTCTTGTTATTACACTCTTGTTATATTGTTATTACACTCTTGTTATATTGTTATTACACTGTTGTTATATTGTTATTACACTCTTGTTATATTGTTATTACACTGTTGTTATTACACTCTTGTTATATTGTTATTACACTCTTGTTATACTGTTATTACACTGTTGTTATTACACTCTTGTTATATTGTTATTACACTGTTGTTATTACACTCTTGTTATATTGTTATTACACTCTTGTTATATTGTTATTACACTGTTGTTATTACACTCTTGTTATATTGTTATTACACTCTTGTTATACTGTTATTACACTCTTGTTATTACACTGTTGTTATATTGTTATTACACTCTTGTTATTGTTATTACACTCTTGTTATATTGTTATTACACTCTTGTTATACTGTTATTACACTCACCAGGGAGGACATGGACATCAGGTCCTTGGGCGAGACCCTCGTCTCGGGCAGGTGGACGGAGTCACAGGAGTCGGAGGTCGGGGTCAGTGGGCGGGGCTTGAGCGACCCGAGACCCCAGAAGCTCATGCTGACCAGCACCTCCGCTGCCTCGAGGTCGTGGTTCTCCACGCAGGACTTGACCTCCATGATCTGTGACCACATGAGTCCAGTCTTAGGGAAGAACCTGCAGCAGCTCAGAGAAGTGATGACGTCAGGCGTCTCTCGGGTCAGCCGTGACGTCACCCTCCCGGGTCACTGCAGGACCAGCCCAGACTACGCGGCGACAGGCCACGCCCCCCCCCGCGCAACAGGAAGTCGAAACAAAAGTGAGATCTCCCATCATGCACCTGAACACACCTGACGCTCACCTGCTGAACCAACACTGGACCTTCCTGGACGAGTTCGTGGATCAAGACAACAGAGGCTTCACCTCGAGTGACCCGCGCGCCTGCAGGACCCCCGGAACCCCCGGAACCCCCGCTGACCCGAACCCCACAGAGAGCGCGCGCGTCAGGTCGGACTCACCTGACAGGTTCGAGGGTCCGGCCCGTCAGTCCAGAGACACGAGCAGCTGCAGCGGGTCCACCGGAGCCGAACCTCAGACTGGTTCCGATCCGAGCAGCAGGAAAACACAAACAAAGTGGAGCAGTCTGGCGGTGGTAGATCTCAGCCAATCACAGGCAAAGGTGTAGCGGCCGCCGGCCAATCACGGAGCAGTCGGGGCGTGAGCGCTACGTGCGAGGCCGCTGATTGGCTCGCCACGGGGTCCGTGTCTGAGGGGGCGGGGCCGGAGAGTCAGCGGTGTCACCGTAAACCCGCTGAACTCGGTGAACCCTGCGCGCGCACAGCGGGGTAAAGGTTGGCGGGAACGCGCTGCGCTGGCACGTGAGCCACAACCGCGGATCACAACAAACGTGTGGTGATGACGTCACGGCAGCCGCTCTCTTCAGCAGAGTCTCGCGTCTGGTGACGTCAGTGCAGGGACCCGAGGTCACGTGACGACATGACTCGCGCTCGAACCTTTGGGTCGCGCGCGTGCACGAGCCTGCGCGCCCCTCATTGTCTTCTTGCTCAGCCCCGCCCTCCCGGAGCAGTTCAACCTTCGTTTGTTTTGTTTTGTGTTTTTTGGTTTTTTTTAATGTTTGTTTTGTGTGTTTTTAAATGTTCGTTTTGTGTGTTTCTAAATGTTTGTTTTGTGTGTTTTTAAATGTTTGTTTTGTGTGTTTTTAAATGTTTGTTTTGTGTGTTTGTATTATGTGTGTTAATTTGTGTGTTTTTAAATGTTTGTTTTGTGTGTTTTTAAATGTTTGTTTTGTGTGTTTCTAAATGTTTGTTTTGTGTGTTTTTAAATGTTTGTTTTGTGTGTTTTTAAATGTTTGTTTTGTGTGTTTTTAAATGTTTGTTTTGTGTGTTTCTAAATGTTTGTTTTGTGTGTTTCTAAATGTTTGTGTATTCAAGTTTGTTTTGTGTGTTTCTAAATGTTTGTGTATTCAAGTTTGTTTTGTGTGTTTTTAAATGTTTGTTTTGTGTGTTTTAAATGTTTGTTTTGTGTGTTTTTAAATGTTTGTTTTGTGTGTTTTTAAATGATTGTGTATTCAAGTTTGTTTTGTGTGTTTCTAAATGTTTGTTTTGTGTGTTTTTAAATGTTTGTTTTGTGTGTTTTTAAATGTTTGTTTTGTGTGTTTTAAATGATTGTGTATTCAAGTTTGTTGTGTGTTTTAAATGTTTGTTTTGTGTGTTTTAAATGTTTGTGTATTTACGTTTGTTTTGTGTGTATTTAAATGTTTGTGTATTTACGTTTGTTTTGTGTGTTTTAAATGTTTGTTTTGTGTGTTTTTAAATGTTTGTGTATTTACGTTTGTTTTGTGTGTTACTAAATGTTTGTGTATTCATGTTTGTTTTGTGTGTTTTAAATGTTTGTTTTGTGTGTTTTTTAATGTTTGTTTTGTGTGTTTTTTAATGTTTGTTTTGTGTGTTTTTAAATGTTTGTGTATTTACGTTTGTTTTGTGTGTTTTTAAATGTTTGTGTATTCAAGTTTGTTTTGTGTGTTTTTAAATGTTTGTTTTGTGTGTTTTAAATGATTGTGTATTCAAGTTTGTTTTGTGTGTTTTAAATGTTTGTTTTGTGTGTTTTAAATGTTTGTTTTGTGTGTTTTAAATGTTTGTTTTGTGTGTTTTTAAATGTTTGTTTTGTGTGTTTTAAAATGTTTGTTTTGTGTGTTTTAAATGTTTGTTTTGTGTGTTTTAAATGTTTGTGTATTTACGTTTGTTTTGTGTGTTTTTAAATGTTTGTTTTGTGTGTATTTACGTTTGTTTTGTGTGTTTTTAAATGTTTGTTTTGTGTGTTTTTAAATGTTTGTTTTGTGTGTTTCTAAATGTTTGTGTATTTACGTTTGTTTTGTGTGTTTCAAAATGTTTGTGTATTCACGTTTGTTTTGTGTGTTTCAAAATGTTTGTGTATTCACGTTTGTTTTGTGTGTGTGTGTGTGTGTGTGTGTGTGTGTGTGGATCAGGACACAAAGTTCCTCCTCGTGACTCTTCTTTGTTCTCGCTGCTGCAGTGACCCCGGCTCACCTCTGGGGGGTCACCTGAGTTAACAGACCCACACAAGGTCTACAGGAAGTTCCACCTCCTTCGCTCGTCCCCGGCACACTGGGACAATGTCTTTGTCTCTCTTTTCCCGCTCCAGCTGCTGTTGCCGGGCAACATTGCAGTGTCAGCCACGTTGCCATGACGACCGAGCTGCGTTACCTCGAAGCACCTCAGACGCTGCAGTCGAGTCCAAACACACAACATCTGTATTCAAGTACACACAACTGAAACACACACTTGTGTGAAACACACACTTGTGTGAAACACACACTTTTGTGAAACACACACTTTTGTGAAACACACACTTGTGTGAAACACACACTTTTGAAACACACAAGAGACACTAGAACTTGTCAGAACCATGACGACCCGGTCTGGTCCTGGACTCCCTCACTGGTCCTGGACTCCCTCACTGGTCCTGGTCCTGGACTCCCTCACTGGTCCTGGACTCCCTCACGGGTCCTGGACTCCCTCACTGGTCCTGGACTCCCTCACTGGTCCTGGACTCCCCCACTGGTCCTGGACTCCCCCGCTGGTCCTGGACTCCCTCACTGGTCCTGGACTCCCCCACTGGTCCTGGACTCCCTCACTGGTCCTGGACTCCCCCACTGGTCCTGGACTCCCTCACTGGTCCTGGACTCCCCCACTGGTCCTGGACTCTCCGGGCACTCCTTTGACGGACGCGTCTCCTTCCAAAGATCCGTCTCTCCAGCTTGTGGACCGCGTGGTTCAGAAGGTCCAGTGGGACCTGCAGCAGGAAGCAGAAGAACCGGAGCAGCCACAGCAGAGACCAGGACAGAGTCTTCTCCAGAGCGGAGTCGCCTCTGGAGGTCCTGCGTGAAGAGGCGTCAGTCTCTAGAGCGGTCGGGGTCTGGGGTCTGGGGTCTCACCGGGCTCCCGTGGGCTTCAGGTACCAGCAAAACTGCTGCACCGGCATCACCGGGTCCAGACGCTGATGGTGCATGGAGGGCCCGTCGGCACCGGCCTGGTCTCCCCAGAGGAACCTGAAGCTGGACGGGCGCTGCTGGACCTCGGCCGACTGGCTGGACAGCTTCTGGAAGCAGTACTGGATGTGCTCGGCGGTGCCTGCGCCACAGAACCAGAACACGGTGAGGGTCCAAGAAGCTGCCGGGACGGCGCCGGCGCCGACTCACGTGTCCTCCTCACGGACGTCTTCCTGTCCAGGCACAGCAGCTTCCTGGACCTCCACTGTCGCCTAAACACACACCGGGGTCACGGGGGCTCGTCGTCATGGAGACCGGGTTACCTGGCCAGGTCCAGCTGATGCGTCTGCCGCACGCGGTGGAGCGCTCCCTGCAGGACGCGGTACCACCTCCTGAAGCTGAACACACCCGAGTCCTGCTCCGGGACCTTGTTGGACAGTTCCCTGAAGACAGAGTCAGTGAGCAGAACCTTCTTCTTCTCCACGCGTCCATCAGACCAACCACTCCGTGTCGTCGTCCAGAGCGAAGAGCAGCTTCAGCGTGACGATCAAGATGGCGGCCGCCTGGACGTCATACTGCGGCAGGATCTGGCCGCCGGACGGGTCGAAGGTCTGGACCTTCATCAGGTCGGCGTGCTCGGCCAGCGCACACGCCCACGGCTGCAGCTCGTCTGTGGGAGAAGCTCACGAGTCAGGTGACCTCAGGTGACCTCAGGTGACCTCAGGTACCCCCCGGAGGCGCACCTGGCAGGTTGGCCTCGGCGAGGTAGCGCACGAGCAGCGGCGCCGGATGCAGCAGCGCCCGGCGGTCCAGGGGCGGGAAGGCGGGGAGTCGCAGGAGGCGACACATGGCCTGAGCCTGGAGGTGGAGGCGCCGGTACGACGGGACCACCTGAGGAGACGCGAGGCGTGACCTTCACGAGAGACAGCCACGGGAAAGTCCAACGGTACCGTGACCCTGAAGAGGGCGGCGTCCAGGCCCTGGAGCTGGATCTCCTCAGGTAGACCCTCGTAGGCGTTGATGTACGGAACCTGACCGTCGTTCACCAGCCTGGACCCACAGAAGCCAGTTGGTGTGAGGAACATCTCGACGCTGTGGATCATCTCACCTGAGCAGGTCACTGAGCGTCAGCGCCTCCCGGGACCAGACCAGGGCGAGGTGGATCAGCACCAGGGTCTTGGACATGCTGAGACACGTCGAGCGCCGCGTCTTGGAGTCGCAGCTTCCTGCGGTGGACTCACCTGCCTCGGACCCGTCAGAGTCCGAGGCAGGTGAGTCCGAGGGAGCGGCGAGGTCATGTGGGGTCGGGCTGAAGGTCCTCAAGGGGGCGCCGACGTACGCCTGCTGGCTGAGCTGCAGGTAACGTCTCCACAGCTGCAGCAGAACCTTGTCCTGGGAGGGCAGCGGGTCATGACCACCTCACGACTCTGGACCAGAACCTCCTACCTTGAAGTCCGGAGACACGCCGAGTCCCACGAGTGCGATCGCCTGCTCGCTCAGGATCAACTGGAAAGCCTCGCAGACGCTCCACTTGGGCAACACTGGTGTGTGAGGGGGCGGAGTCAGGAGTGAGTGACAGACAGGGGGGCGGAGTCAGGAGTGAGTGACAGACAGGGGGCGGAGTCAGGAGTGAGTGACAGACAGGGGGGCGGAGTCAGGAGTGAGTGACAGACAGGGGGCGGAGTCAGGAGTGAGTGACAGACAGGGGGCGGAGTCAGGAGTGAGTGACAGACAGGGGGGCGGAGTCATGAGTGACAGACAGGGAGGCGGAGTCATGAGTGAGTGACAGACAGGGGGTGGAGTCAGGAGTGAGTGACAGACAGGGGGCGGAGTCAGGAGTGAGTGACAGACAGGGGGCGGAGTCATGAGTGAGTGATAGACAGGGGGTGGAGTCAGGAGTGAGTGACAGACAGGGGGGCGGAGTCAGGAGTGAGTGATAGACAGGGGGCGGAGTCATGAGTGAGTGACAGACAGGGGGCGGAGTCAGGAGTGAGTGACAGACAGGGGGGCGGAGTCAGGAGTGAGTGACAGACAGGGGGGCGGAGTCATGAGTGACAGACAGGGAGGCGGAGTCATGAGTGAGTGACAGACAGGGGGTGGAGTCAGGAGTGAGTGACAGACAGGGGGCGGAGTCGTGAGTGATAGAAAGACAGGGGGGGAGTCATGAGTGACAGACAGGGGGCGGAGTCATGAGTGAGTGACAGACAGGGGGGCGGAGTCAGGAGTGAGTGACAGACAGGGGGGTGGAGTCAGGAGTGAGTGACAGACAGGGGGGTGGAGTCAGGAGTGAGTGACAGACAGGGGGCGGAGTCAGGAGTGAGTGACAGACAGGGGGTGGAGTCAGGAGTGAGTGACAGGACTCACCAGGCTCAGAGGTCGTTCTCCTGACAGCAGTTGCACGAACGTCTCGAGAACGTGACGTCAGGTCAGCCTCGTTCCTCCTCTGTGGAGAACCACCATGTTCAACTCTGAAGTCACTCCGGTGATGATGTCACTACTGTGATGATGTCACTACTGTGATGATGTCACTACAGTGATGATGACACCTCCTTTCCTCAGAGTACATCATCACTGTAGTGACATCATCACTGTAGTGACATCATCACAGTAGTGACATCATCACTGTAGTGACATCATCACAGGAAGTGTGTGTTCATACCTCGATGATGTTGTGACACGTCCGGCAGAAGAACCCGTCGTCCTCAGAAACACCCCAATCTACTGCCTCACACTGAGAGCAGGGTTCTGTGAAGCCAACCTACACACATGATACACACATGATACACACATGATACACACACATGATACACACACATTATACACACACATTATACACACATGATACACACATGATACACACACATGATACACACACATGATACACACACATTATACACACACATGATACACACACATGATACACACACATGATACACAGATGTTACACACATGATACACACATCATACACACATGATACACACATGACACACACATGATACACACATGACACACACATGACACACACATGATACACACATGATACACACACATGATACACACACATGATACACACACATGACACACACATGATACACACATGACACACACATGATACACACATGACACACATGATACACACATGATACACACACATGATACACACACATGATACACACATGATACACACACATGATACACACATGATACACACATGATACACACATGATACACACATGATACACACACATGATACACACATGATACACACACATGATACACACATGATACACACACATGATACACACACATGATACACACACATGATACACACACATGATACACACACATGATACACACACATGATACACACATGATACACACACACATGATACACACATGATACACACATGATACACACACATGATACACACATGATACACACATGATACACACATGATACACACATGATACACACACATGATACACACATGATACACACACATGATACACACACATGATACACACATGATACACACATGATACACACACATGATACACACATGATACACACATGATACACACACATGATACACACACATGATACACACATCATACACACA
>JACEEU010000733.1:92500-132500 GCA_016630915.1 Callionymus lyra
CACACACACACACACACACACACACAACACAACACACACACACACACACACACACACACACACACACAACTATTACACTGGACACCTGATCGGTACACACACACACACACACACTTATATATGTGTACACACACACACACACACACACACTCACACACACACACACACACACTCACACACACTTATATATGTGTACACACACACACACACACTCACACACACACACACACTCACACCACCACACACTTATATATGTGTACACACACACACCACACACTTATTTGTGCACACAAACACACAACACACACACACCCACACACTTATATGTGACACACTCACACTCACACACACACACACACACACACACACACACAAACACACACACAACTACTACTCATCCTCCTCACTCTCACTACTCATCACTCACTCACTCATCCTACTACTCCTCACTCACCCCTCCTCATCTCCTCATCACTCACTCAACTCACTCACTCCTCACACACACACACACCACACACACACTCACACACTCACACACTCACACACACACACACACACACACACACACAACACACCCACACACACACACACACACACTTATATATGTCACACACTCACACTCACACACCACACACACCACAACTCACACATACACACACCCACACCACTCACTCATACTATCATATCATTCATCCTACTACTCACTCAATATCTCACTCATCTCACTCACTCACTCACTCACTCACTCACTCACTCACTCACTCACTCACTCACTCACACACACACACACACACACACCCACATATATACACACACACTCACACACACACACACACACACACACACACACACACACACACACACACACACACTCACTCTGGTGTGTTCAGGGGATCAACACTCCAGGGTTCAGGCTCACATCGATGATAACGAGTTCTCTGCTCACATCCTGACTGAGGACGGGGAGTTCGTGGTGGAGGTAAGAGGTCAGGGGTCAGGGGTCAGGGTCTGGTGCTCACTCACAGCTTCTTCTTCTTCAGCCCCTGTGGAGGTTCACGGGGGGACCTCTGGACGGGCGTCTGCTGGTGTATCGTTCCGAGGACATCCTGGACATCAAGCGTCTTCAGCGTCCGTCCATCTGTGGCTACCTGACCTCTGACCTCACCCACCTCCCGCCCACCACTGACGCGGAGCCGCGAGAAGATGGTGAGTCCATGACCTTCAACATGATCTTCTATAATGTCTTCATGTCCACATGTTCTTCTATAACGTCTTCATGTCCTTCAACATGTTCTTCTATAACGTCTTCATGTCCATCAACATGTTCTTCTATAACGTCTTCATGTCCTTCAACATGATCTTCTATAACGTCTTCATGTCCTTCAACATGTTCTTCTATAACGTCTTCATGTCCTTCAACATGTTCTTCTATAACGTCTTCATGTCCTTCAACTGTTCTTCTCTCTTCCATGTCCTTCAACATGTTCTTCTATAAGTCTTCATTCCTTCAACATGTTCAACATGTTCTTCTATAACGTCTTCATGTCCTTCAACATGTTCTTCTATAACGTCTTCATGTCCTTCAACATGTTCTTCTATAACGTCTTCATGTCCTTCAACATGTTCTTCTATAACGTCTTCATGTCCTTCAACATGTTCTTCTATAACGTCTTCATGTCCATCAACATGTTCTTCTATAACGTCTTCATGTCCTTCAACATGTTCTTCTATAACGTCTTCATGTCCTTCAACATGTTCTTCTATAACGTCTTCATGTCCTTCAACATGTTCTTCTATAACGTCTTCATGTCATTTCAACATGTTCTTCTATAACGTCTTCATGTCCTTCAACATGTTCTTCTATAACGTCTTCATGTCCTTCAACATGTTCTTCTATAACGTCTTCATGTCCTTCAACATGTTCTTCTATAACGTCTTCATGTCCTTCAACATGTTCTTCTATAACGCGTCTTCATGTCCTTCAACATGTTCTTCTATAACGTCTTCATGTCCTTCAACATGTTCTTCTATAACGTCTTCATGTCCTTCAACATGTTCTTCTATAACGTCTTCATGTCCTTCAACATGTTCTTCTATAACGTCTTCATGTCCTTCAACATGTTCTTCTATAACGTCTTCATGTCCTTCAACATGTTCTTCTATAACGTCTTCATGTCCTTCAACATGTTCTTCTATAACGTCTTCATGTCCTTCAACATGTTCTTCTATAACGTCTTCATGTCCTTCAACATGTTCTTCTATAACGTCTTCATGTCCTTCAACATGTTCTTCTATAACGTTCTTCATGTCCTTCAACATGTTCTTCTATAACGTCTTCATGTCCTTCAACATGTTCTTCTATAACGTCTTCATGTCCTTCAACATGTTCTTCTATAACGTCTTCATGTCCTTCAACATGTTCTTCTATAACGTCTTCATGTCCTTCAACATGTTCTTCTATAACGCCTTCATGTCCTTCAACATGTTCTTCTATAACGTCTTCATGTCCTTCAACATGTTCTTCTATAACGTCTTCATGTCCTTCAACATGTTCTTCTATAACGTCTTCATGTCAACATGTTCTTCTATAACGTCTTCATGTCCTTCAACATGTTCTTCTATAACGTCTTCATGTCCTTATGTCCTTCAACATGTTCTTCTATAACGTCTTCATGTCCTTCAACATGTTCTTCTATAACGTCTTCATGTCCTTCAACATGTTCTTCTATAACGTCTTCATGTCCTTCAACATGTTCTTCTATAACGTCTTCATGTCCTTCAACATGTTCTTCTATAACGTCTTCATGTCCTTCAACATGTTCTTCTATAACGTCTTCATGTCCTTCAACATGTTCTTCTATAACGTCTTCATGTCCTTCAACATGTTCTTCTATAATGTCTTCATGTCCTTCAACATGTTCTTCTATAACGTCTTCATGTCCTTCAACATGTTCTTCTATAACGTCTTCATGTCCGCTGTCAACATGTTCTTCTATAACGTCTTCATGTCCTTCAACATGTTCTTCTATAACGTCTTCATGTCCTTCAACATGTTCTTCTATAACGTCTTCATGTCCTTCAACATGTTCTTCTATAACGTCTTCATGTCCTTCAACATGTTCTTCTATAACGTCTTCATGTCCTTCAACATGTTCTTTCTATAACGTCTTCATGTCCTTCAACATGTTCTTCTATAACGTCTTCATGTCCTTCAACATGTTCTTCTATAACGTCTTCATGTCCTTCAACATGTTCTTCTATAACGTCTTCATGTCCTTCAACATGTTCTTCTATAACGTCTTCATGTCCTTCAACATGTTCTTCTATAACGTCTTCATGTCCTTCAACATGTTCTTCTATAACGTCTTCATGTCCTTCAACATGTTCTTCTATAACGTCTTCATGTCCTTCAACATGTTCTTCTATAACGTCTTCATGTCCTTCAACATGTTCTTCTATAACGTCTTCATGTCCTTCAACATGTTCTTCTATAACGTCTTCATGTCCTTCAACATGTTCTTCTATAACGTCTTCATGTCCTTCAACATGTTCTTCTATAACGTCTTCATGTCCTTCAACATGTTCTTCTATAACGTCTTCATGTCCTTCAACATGTTCTTCTATAACGTCTTCATGTCCTTCAACATGTTCTTCTATAACGTCTTCATGTCCTTCAACATGTTTTCTCGTTCTTCATGTCCTTCAACATGTTCTTCTATAACGTCTTCATGTCCTTCAACATCTTCTATAACGTCCTTCATGTCTTCAACATGTTCTTCTATAACGTCTTCATGTCCTTCAACATGTTCTTCTATAACGTCTTCATGTCCTTCAACATGTTCTTCTATAACGTCTTCATGTCCTTCAACATGTTCTTCTATAACGTCTTCATGTCCTTCAACATGTTCTTCTATAACGTCTTCATGTCCTTCAACATGTTCTTCTATAACGTCTTCATGTCCTTCAACATGTTCTTCTATAACGTCTTCATGTCCTTCAACATGTTCTTCTATAACGTCTTCATGTCCATCAACATGTTCTTCTATAACGTCTTCATGTCCTTCAACATGTTCTTCTATAACGTCTTCATGTCCTTCAACATGTTCTTCTATAACGTCTTCATGTCCTTCAACATGTTCTTCTATAACGTCTTCATGTCCTTCAACATGTTCTTCTATAACGTCTTCATGTCCTTCAACATGTTCTTCTATAACGTCTTCATGTCCTTCAACATGTTCTTCTATAACGTCTTCATGTCCATCAACATGTTCTTCTATAACGTCTTCATGTCCTTCAACATGTTCTTCTATAACGTCTTCATGTCCTTCAACATGTTCTTCTATAACGTCTTCATGTCCTTCAACATGTTCTTCTATAACGTCTTCATGTCCTTCAACATGTTCTTCTATAACGTCTTCATGTCCTTCAACATGTTCTTCTATAACGTCTTCATGTCCTTCAACATGTTCTTCTATAACGTCTTCATGTCCTTCAACATGTTCTTCTATAACGTCTTCATGTCCTTCAACATGTTCTTCTATAACGTCTTCATGTCCTTCAACATGTTCTTCTATAACGTCTTCATGTCCTTCAACATGTTCTTCTATAACGTCTTCATGTCCTTCAACATGTTCTTCTATAACGTCTTCATGTCCTTCAACATGTTCTTCTATAACGTCTTCATGTCCTTCAACATGTTCTTCTATAACGTCTTCATGTCCTTCAACATGTTCTTCTATAATGTCTTCATGTCCTTCAACATGTTCTTCTATAACGTCTTCATGTCCTTCAACATGTTCTTCTATAACGTCTTCATGTCCTTCAACATGTTCTTCTATAACGTCTTCATGTCCTTCAACATGTTCTTCTATAACGTCTTCATGTCCTTCAACATGTTCTTCTATAACGTCTTCATGTCCTTCAACATGTTCTTCTATAACGTCTTCATGTCCTTCAACATGTTCTTCTATAACGTCTTCATGTCCTTCAACATGTTCTTCTATAACGTCTTCATGTCCTTCAACATGTTCTTCTATAACGTCTTCATGTCCTTCAACATGTTCTTCTACAAAGCTTTTCCATGCTCAACATGTTCTTCTACAAACGTCTTCTGTCAACATGTTCGTCTTCAACATGTTCTTCTATAACGTCTTCATGTCCTTCAACATGTTCTTCTATAACGTCTTCATGTCCTTCAACATGTTCTTCTATAACGTCTTCATGTCCTTCAACATGTTCTTCTATAACGTCTTCATGTCCTTCAACATGTTCTTCTATAATGTCTTCATGTCCTTCAACATGTTCTTCTATAACGTCTTCATGTCCTTCAACATGTTCTTCTATAACGTCTTCATGTCCTTCAACATGTTCTTCTATAACGTCTTCATGTCCTTCAACATGTTCTTCTATAACGTCTTCATGTCCTTCAACATGTTCTTCTATAACGTCTTCATGTCCTTCAACATGTTCTTCTATAATGTCTTCATGTCCTTCAACATGTTCTTCTATAACGTCTTCATGTCCTTCAACATGTTCTTCTATAACGTCTTCATGTCCTTCAACATGTTCTTCTATAACGTCTTCATGTCCTTCAACATGTTCTTCTATAACGTCTTCATGTCCTTCAACATGATCTTCTATAACGTCTTCATGTCCTTCAACATGTTCTTCTATAACGTCTTCATGTCCTTCAACATGTTCTTCTATAACGTCTTCATGTCCTTCAACATGTTCTTCTATAACGTCTTCATGTCCTTCAACATGTTCTTCTATAACGTCTTCATGTCCTTCAACATGTTCTTCTATAAGTCTCGTCTTCATGTCCTTCAACATGTTCTTCTATAACGTCTTCATGTCCTTCAACATGTTCTTCTATAACGTCTTCATGTCCTTCAACATGTTCTTCTATAACGTCTTCATGTCCTTCAACATGTTCTTCTATAACGTCTTCATGTCCTTCAACATGTTCTTCTATAACGTCTTCATGTCCTTCAACATGTTCTTCTATAACGTCTTCATGTCCTTCAACATGTTCTTCTATAACGTCTTCATGTCCTTCAACATGTTCTTCTATAACGTCTTCATGTCCTTCAACATGTTCTTCTATAACGTCTTCATGTCCTTCAACATGTTCTTCTATAATGTCTTCATGTCCTTCAACATGTTCTTCTATAACGCTCTTCATGTCCTTCAACATGTCTTCATGTCCTTCAACATGTTCTTCTATAACGTCTTCATGTCCTTCAAATGTCTTTTTTAAACCTTCATGTCCTTCAACATGTTCTTCTATAACGTCTTCATGTCCTTCAACATGTTCTTCTATAACGTCTTCATGTCCTTCAACATGTTCTTCTATAACGTCTTCATGTCCTTCAACATGTTCTTCTATAACGTCTTCATGTCCTTCAACATGTTCTTCTATAACGTCTTCATGTCCTTCAACATGATCTTCTATAACGTCTTCATGTCCTTCAACATGTTCTTCTATAACGTCTTCATGTCCTTCAACATGTTCTTCTATAACGTCTTCATGTCCTTCAACATGTTCTTCTATAACGTCTTCATGTCCTTCAACATGTTCTTCTATAACGTCTTCATGTCCTTCAACATGTTCTTCTATAACGTCTTCATGTCCTTCAACATGTTCTTCTATAACGTCTTCATGTCCTTCAACATGTTCTTCTATAACGTCTTCATGTCCTTCAACATGTTCTTCTATAACGTCTTCATGTCCTTCAACATGTTCTTCTATAACGTCTTCATGTCCTTCAACATGTTCTTCTATAACGTCTTCATGTCCTTCAACATGTTCTTCTATAACGTCTTCATGTCCTTCAACATGTTCTTCTATAACGTCTTCATGTCCTTCAACATGTTCTTCTATAACGTCTTCATGTCCATCAACATGTTCTTCTATAACGTCTTCATGTCCTTCAACATGTTCTTCTATAACGTCTTCATGTCCTTCAACATGTTCTTCTATAACGTCTTCATGTCCTTCAACATGTTCTTCTATAACGTCTTCATGTCCTTCAACATGTTCTTCTATAACGTCTTCATGTCAACATGTTCTTCTATAACGTCTTCATGTCAACATGTTCTTCTATAACGTCTTCATGTCCTTCAACATGTTCTTCTATAACGTCTTCATGTCCTTCAACATGTTCTTCTATAACGTCTTCATGTCCTTCAACATGTTCTTCTATAACGTCTTCATGTCCTTCAACATGTTCTTCTATAACGTCTTCATGTCCTTCAACATGTTCTTCTATAACGTCTTCATGTCCTTCAACATGTTCTTCTATAACGTCTTCATGTCCTTCAACATGTTCTTCTATAACGTCTTCATGTCCTTCAACATGTTCTTCTATAACGTCTTCATGTCCTTCAACATGTTCTTCTATAACGTCTTCATGTCCTTCAACATGTTCTTCTATAACGTCTTCATGTCCATCAACATGTTCTTCTATAACGCTCTTCATGTCCTTCAACATGTTCTTCTATAACGTCTTCATGTCCTTCAACATGTTCTTCTATAACGTCTTCATGTCCTTCAACATGTTCTTCTATAACGTCTTCATGTCCTTCAACATGTTCTTCTATAACGTCTTCATGTCCTTAACATGTTCTTCTATAGTCATGTTCAACATGTTCTTCTATAACGTCTTCATGTCCTTCAACATGTTCTTCTATAACGTCTTCATGTCCTTCAACATGTTCTTCTATAACGTCTTCATGTCCTTCAACATGTTCTTCTATAACGTCTTCATGTCCTTCAACATGTTCTTCTATAACGTCTTCATGTCCTTCAACATGTTCTTCTATAACGTCTTCATGTCCTTCAACATGTTCTTCTATAACGTCTTCATGTCCTTCAACATGTTCTTCTATAACGTCTTCATGTCCTTCAACATGTTCTTCTATAACGTCTTCATGTCCTTCAACATGTTCTTCTATAACGTCTTCATGTCCTTAAACATGTTCTCTATAGCGTCTTCATGTCCTTCAACATGTTCTTCTATAACGTCTTCATGTCCTTCAACATGTTCTTCTATAACGTCTTCATGTCCTTCAACATGTTTTGTCTTCATGTCCTTCAACATGTTCTTCTATAACGTCTTCATGTCCTTCAACATGTTCTTCTATAACGTCTTCATGTCCTTCAACATGATCTTCTATAACGTCTTCATGTCCTTCAACATGATCTTCTATAACATCTTCATGTCCTTCAACATGTTCTTCTATAACGTCTTCATGTCCTTCAACATGATCTTCTATAACGTCTTCATGTCCTTCAACATGATCTTCTATAACGTCTTCATGTCCTTCAACATGTTCTTCTATAACGTCTTCATGTCCATCAACATGTTCTTCTATAACGTCTTCATGTCCTTCAACATGTTCTTCTATAACGTCTTCATGTCCTTCAACATGTTCTTCTATAATGTCTTCATGTCCTTCAAGATGTTCTTCTATAGCGTCTTCATGTCCATCAACATGTTCTTCTATAACGTCTTCATGTCCTTCAACATGTTCTTCTATAACGTCTTCATGTCCATCAACATGTTCTTCTATAACGTCTTCATGTCCATCAACATGTTCTTCTATAACGTCTTCATGTCCTTCAACATGTTCTTCTATAACGTCTTCATGTCCATCAACATGTTCTTCTATAACGTCTTCATGTCCTTCAACATGTTCTTCTATAACGTCTTCATGTCAACATGTTCTTCTATAACGTCTTCATGTCAACATGTTCTTCTACAAACGTCTTCATGTCAACATGTTCTTCTACAAACGTCTTCATGTCAACATGTTCTTCTACAAACGTCTTCATGTCAACATGTTCTTCTACAAACGTCTTCATGTCAACATGTTCTTCTACAAACGTCTTCATGTCAACATGTTCTTCTACAAACGTCTTCATGTCCATCAACATGTTCTTCTACAAACGTCTTCATGTCAACATGTTCTTCTACAAACGTCTTCATGTCCATCAACATGTTCTTCTACAAACGTCTTCATGTCAACATGTTCTTCTACAAACGTCTTCATGTCAACATGTTCTTCTACAAACGTCTTCATGTCCACATGTTCTTCTATAAACGTCTTCATGTCCACATGTTCTTCTATAATGTCTTCATGTCAACATGATCTTCTACAAACGTCTTCATGTCAACATGTTCTTCTATAACGTCTTCATGTCAACATGTTCTTCTATAACGTCTTCATGTCCACATGTTCTTCTACAAACGTCTTCATGTCAACATGTTCTTCTACAAACGTCTTCATGTCAACATGTTCTTCTACAAACCTCTTCATGTCAACATGTTCTTCTACAAACGTCTTCATGTCAACATGTTCTTCTATAACGTCTTCATGTCAACATGTTCTTCTATAACGTCTTCATGTCAACATGTTCTTCTACAAACGTCTTCATGTCAACATGTTCTTCTACAAACGTCTTCATGTCAACATGTTCTTCTATAACGTCTTCATGTCAACATGTTCTTCTACAAACGTCTTCATGTCAACATGTTCTTCTATAACGTCTTCATGTCAACATGTTCTTCTACAAACGACTTCATGTCAACATGTTCTTCTATAACGTCTTCATGTCAACATGTTCTTCTACAAACGTCTTCATGTCAACATGTTCTTCTATAACGTCTTCATGTCAACATGTTCTTCTACAAACGTCTTCATGTCAACATGTTCTTCTACAAACGTCTTCATGTCAACATGTTCTTCTACAAACGTCTTCATGTCCACATGTTCTTCTATAACGTCTTCATGTCCACATGTTCTTCTATAACGTCTTCATGTCCACATGTTCTTCTACAAACGTCTTCATGTCCACATGTTCTTCTATAACGTCTTCATGTCCATCAACATGTTCTTCTACAAACGTCTTCATGTCCATCAACATGTTCTTCTACAAACGTCTTCATGTCCACATGTTCTTCTATAACGGCTTCATGTCCATCAACATGTTCTTCTACAAACGTCTTCATGTCCACATGTTCTTCTATAACGTCTTCATGTCCATCAACATGTTCTTCTACAAACGTCTTCATGTCCACATGTTCTTCTATAACGTCTTCATGTCCATCAACATGTTATTCTACAAACGTCTTCATGTCCACATGTTCTTCTATAACGTCTTCATGTCCATCAACATGTTCTTCTACAAACGTCTTCATGTCCACATGTTCTTCTATAACGTCTTCATGTCCATCAACATGTTCTTCTATAACGTCTTCATGTCCATCAACATGTTCTTCTACAAACGTCTTCATGTCCACATGTTCTTCTACAAACGTCTTCATGTCCACATGTTCTTCTACAAACGTCTTCATGTCAACATGTTCTTCTACAAATGTCTTCATGTCAACATGTTCTTCTATAACGTCTTCATGTCAACATGTTCTTCTACAAACGTCTTCATGTCAACATGTTCTTCTACAAACGTCTTCATGTCAACATGTTCTTCTATAACGTCTTCATGTCAACATGTTCTTCTACAAACGTCTTCATGTCAACATGTTCTTCTACAAACGTCTTCATGTCAACATGTTCTTCTATAACGTCTTCATGTCAACATGTTCTTCTACAAACGTCTTCATGTCAACATGTTCTTCTACAAACGTCTTCATGTCAACATGTTCTTCTACAAACGTCTTCATGTCAACATGTTCTTCTATAACGTCTTCATGTCAACATGTTCTTCTACAAACGTCTTCATGTCAACATGTTCTTCTACAAACGTCTTCATGTCAACATGATCTTCTACAAACGTCTTCATGTCCACATGTTCTTCTACAAACGTCTTCATGTCAACATGTTCTTCTACAAACGTCTTCATGTCAACATGTTCTTCTACAAATGTCTTCATGTCAACATGTTCTTCTACAAATGTCTTCATGTCAACATGTTCTTCTACAAATGTCTTCATGTCAACATGTTCTTCTACAAACGTCTTCATGTCAACATGTTCTTCTATAACGTCTTCATGTCCACATGTTCTTCTACAAACGTCTTCATGTCCACATGTTCTTCTACAAACGTCTTCATGTCAACATGTTCTTCTACAAACGTCTTCATGTCAACATGTTCTTCTACAAACGTCTTCATGTCCACATGTTCTTCCACAAACGTCTTCATGTCAACATGTTCTTCTACAAACGTCTTCATGTCAACATGTTCTTCTACAAACGTCTTCATGTCAACATGTTCTTCTATAAACGTCTTCATGTCAACATGATCTTCTACAAACGTCTTCATGTCAACATGATCTTCTACAAACGTCTTCACGTCAACATGTTCTTCTACAAACGTCTTCATGTCAACATGTTCTTCTACAAACGTCTTCATGTCAACATGTTCTTCTACAAACATCTTCACGTCAACATGTTCTTCTACAAACGTCTTCACGTCAACATGTTCTTCTACAAACGTCTTCATGTCAACATGTTCTTCTATAACGTCTTCATGTCAACATTTTCTTCTATAACGTCTTCATGTCAACATGTTCTTCTATAACGTCTTCATGTCAACATGTTCTTCTATAACGTCTTCATGTCAACATGTTCTTCTATAACGTCTTCACGTCAACATGTTCTTCTATAACGTCTTCATGTCAACATGTTCTTCTATAACGTCTTCATGCCAACATGTTCTTCTACAAACGTCTTCATGTCAACATGTTCTTCTACAAACGTCTTCATGTCAACATGTTCTTCTATAACGTCTTCATGTCAACATGTTCTTCTATAACGTCTTCATGTCCACCTCAGAGTCCACGCGGCGACAGAGACGTCATACGCGGGATCAGAGGAAGAACACGTGTCCACTGCTGCTCGTCGCCGACCATCGTTTCTTCAGACACATGGGCCGAGACGAGGAGAGCACGACCCTCAACTACCTGGTGACACACACACACACACACACACACACACACACACACACACACACACACACACACACAGCACAGACACACACACACACACACACACACACACACACACACACACACACTCACACACACACACACACACACACACACACACACACACACACACACACACACACACACACACGTGTCTGATCATCTCTCCTCAGATCGAGTTGATCGACCGCGTGGACGACATCTACAGAAACACCTCCTGGGACGAGGAGTTCTCTGGATACGGAGTCCAGATCCAGCAGGTGAGCAGACCTGAGCGGGACTGATGAAGAGAAGCTGACTGTGTGTGTCTGTGTGTGTGTCTGTCTGTGTGTCCCTGTGTGTCCCTCTGTGTCCCTGTGTGTCCCTCTGTGTCTGTGTGTGTGTCCCTGTGTGTCCCTCTGTGTGTGTGTCCCTGTGTGTCCCTCTGTGTCTGTGTGTGTGTCCCTGTGTGTCCGTTTGTGTCTCTCTGTGTCTGTGTGTGTGTCCGTTTGTGTCCCCCTGTGTCCGTGTGTTTGTCCCTGTGTGTCCGTTTGTGTCTCTCTGTGTGTGTGTCCCTCTGTGTCCCTCTGTGTCCCTCTGTGTCCGTGTGTTTGTCCCTGTGTGTCCGTGTGTGTGTCCCTGTGTGTATGTGTCCCTGTGTGTCCCTCTGTGTCTGTGTGTGTGTCCCTGTGTGTCCGTGTCTGTCCCTATCTGTCACTGTGTCCCTGTCTGTCCGTGTGCGTGTCCCTGTGTGTCCGTGTGCGTGTCCCTGTGTCTGTGTGTGTCTGTGTGTGTGTCCCTGTGTGTCCGTGTGTGTGTCCCTGTGTGTCCGTGTCTGTCCCTATCTGTCACTGTGTCCCTGTCTGTCCGTGTGCGTGTCCCTGTGTGTCCGTGTGCGTGTCCCTGTGTCTGTGTGTGTCCGTGTGTGTGTCCCTGTGTGTCCGTGTGTGTGTCCCTGTGTGTCCCTCTGTGTCCGTGTGTGTGTCCCTATCTGTCCCTATCTGTCCCTGTGTCCCTGTCTGTCCGTGTGTGTGTCCGTGTGTGTCCCTGTGTGTGTTCGTGTGTGTCCGTGTGTGTGCGTCCGTGTGTGTGTGTGTGTCCGTGTGTGTGTGTGTGTCAGATCATCATCGAGAAAACTCCGACTGACGTGTCTCCGGGTCAAATCCACTTCAACATGGAGGGGAGTCCAGTCCCGGGACGAGACGTGTGGGACGTCAAGAGGCTGCTGGAGGTACTTCCTGCGTCACCAGGTCCATGGTTGGGTTCACGTGTCGTGACTGGCGTGTGCGGTTCTGTAGCAGTTCAGTGTGGACGTGGCGGAGAAGGCGGCCAACGTCTGTCTGGCTCACCTGTTCACGTACCAGGACTTCGACGAGGGGACTCTGGGTCTGGCCTACGTGGCCCCGGCGAAGCCCGACATCCCCGGCGGGCTCTGCTCCAGAGGTAAGACCCGCCCGTCGTACCCGACGCCGCCAGGACTTCTCACCTCCTCGCACCTTCTCAGGCGGTCCGGCCTCCAACCAGCGCCTCATATACCTGAACACGGGTCTGACCAGCACCAAGAACTACGGCAAGACCATCTTGACCAAGGTACCGCCCGAGCGCTGCGGAGGAAGGTCCGAGACCACCTGTGTCGCTTCTGACAGGAGGCGGACCTGGTGACGACCCACGAACTGGGTCACAACTTCGGGGCGGAACACGACCCGGACGACCTCCCGGGCTGCGCCCCCAGAGACGACCAGGGAGGGAAGTTTGTCATGTACCCCATCGCCGTGAGCGGAGACCACGTCAACAACAAGGTGAGCCCGAGCAGGTCTGGAGTCCCGGCTGAGCCCCCCCCCTGAGACCCCCGCAGGTGTTCTCTGACTGCAGCAAGCGCTCCATCGTGGAGCGCCTTCGCTCCAAGGCGTCCTCCTGCTTCCGCGAGCGCAACGTCAACGTGTGCGGCAACTCTCGGGTGGAGCGCGGAGAAGAGTGCGACCCCGGTCTGCTGCACCTCAACGCCGACCCCTGCTGCACCCCCACCTGCCGCCTCAGAGCCGGCGCTCGGTGCAGGTGAGCCGCTCCGAGGTCACGTGACCGCCTCGACCTCACCGCCGTCTCCCCAGTGACAGGAACAGCGCCTGCTGCAGGAGCTGCGCGTTTGAGGTCAAAGGGTCAGGTGTGTCAGGAGCCGATCGACGCCGCATGCAAAGGTCGTTCCTACTGCACAGGTGTGTGTTCATGTGTGTGTGTGGGTGTGTGTTCATGTGTGTGTGTAGGTGTGTGTTCATGGGTGTGTGTAGGTGTGTTATATTAGTGTGTGTTCATACGTGTGTAGGTGTGTGTTCATGTGTGTGTGTAGGTGTGTGTTCATGTGTGTGTGTAGGTGTGTGTTCATGTGTGTGTTCATGTGTGTGTGTAGGTGTGTGTTGTGTAGGTGTGTGTTCATGTGTGTGTTCATGTGTGTGTGTAGGTGTGTGTTCATGTGTGTGTGTGTTCATGTGTGTGTGTAGGTGTGTGTTCATGTGTGTGTGTGGGTGTGTGTTCATGTGTGTGTGTGGGTGTGTGTTCATGTGTGTGTAGGTGTGTGTTCATGTGTGTGTGTAGGTGTGTGTTCATGTGTGTGTAGGTGTGTGTTCATGTGTGTGTGTGTTCATGTGTGTGTGTTCATGTGTGTGTTCATGTGTGTGTGTAGGTGTGTGTAGGTGTGTGTGTGTTCATGTGTGTGTGTGTTCATGTGTGTGTGTGGGTGTGTGTTCATGTGTGTGTTCATGTGTGTGTGTAGGTGTGTGTAGGTGTGTGTTCATGTGTGTGTGTAGGTGTGTGTTCATGTGTGTGTAGGTGTGTGTTCATGTGTGTGTAGGTGTGTGTTCATGTGTGTGTTCATGTGTGTGTGTATATGTGTGTGTGTTCATGTGTGTATATATGTGTGTATATGTGTGTGTAGGTCACAGTCAAGAATGTCCTCCTCCTGAAAACGCTCCTGATAAGACGTCATGTCTGGACAACGGCGAGTGTTTGGACGGCGAGTGTGTTCCGTTCTGTCAGGCGGTTCTGGACCTGCTTCCATGTGCCTGCAACGGTGAGATCCGACTCCTTCAGAACCCCGACCCGCCAGAACCGCGTCCTCAGGTTCTGCTCGACCCGCAGAGACCGACTCGTCCTGTAAAGTGTGCTGCCGTGACGGCGCCGGCGTGTGCGCCCCCTACCAGAACCACACGGGTCACTTCCTGTTCCTGCGCAAAGGAAAACCCTGCACGGTCGGGTTCTGCGACGGCGTGGTGAGTGACGGGGGGGGGACAGGGGGCGCTGACGGGTCCGTGTTCTGACGGGTCGGGGTGCAGGGCCGCTGCATGAAGCAGGTCCAGGACGTGGTGGAGCGACTCTGGGACTTCATCGACAAACTGGACATCAACACCTTCCGTAAGTTCCTGGCGGACAACATGGTGGGCTCCGTGGTGACCTTCTCGCTGCTGCTGTGGGTCCCGCTCTCCATCCTGGTCCACTGCCTGGTGAGTCCGGTCCCGTGTGGGTTCTGTGCTGGAGTCACGCCGCGTGTCGTTCCATATGTGTGTGTGTTCATGTGTGTGTGTTCATACGTGTGTGTGTTCATGTGTGTGTGTTCATACGTGTGTGTGTTCATGTGTGTGTGTTCATACGTGTGTGTGTTCATGTGTGTGTTCATGTGTGTGTGTTCATGTGTGTGTGTGTGTTCATGTGTGTGTGTGTTCATGTGTGTGTGTTCATACGTGTGTGTTCATGTGTGTGTGTTCATAATGTGTGTGTTCATGTGTGTGTTCACAACATGTGTGTGTTCATGTGTGTGTGTTCATGTGTGTGTGTGTTCACGTGTGTGTGTGTTCATGTGTGTGTGTTCATGTGTGTGTGTTCATGTGTGTGTGTTCATGTGTGTGTGTTCATGTGTGTGTGTTCATGTGTGTGTGTTCATGTGTGTGTTGTGTGTGTGTTCATGTGTGTGTGTTCATGTGTGTGTGTTCACACGTGTGTGTGTTCATGTGTGTGTGTGTGTGTTCATGTGTGTGTGTTCATGTGTGTGTGTTCATATGTGTGTGTTCGAACACGTGTGTGTGTTCATGTGTGTGTGTGTTCATGTGTGTGTGTTCATGTGTGTGTGTTCATGTGTGTGTTCATGTGTGTGTGTTCATACGTGTGTGTGTTCATGTGTGTGTGTTCATGTGTGTATATGTGTGTGTGTGTGTTCATATGTGTGTGTTCAATGATGTGTGTGTCTCATGTGTGTGTGTGTGTGTTGTTCACAGTGTATGTGTGTTCATGTGTGTGTGCTCATGTGTGTGTGTTCATGTGTGTGTGTTCGCGAGTGTGTTCATGTGTGTCATGTGTGTGTGTTCATGTGTGTGCACGTTGAGATCCGACTCCTTCAGAACCCTGTGTGTGTTCATGTGTGTGTGTTCACAGTGTGTGTTCATGTGTGTGTGTTCATGTGTGTGTTCATATGTGTGTGTGTTCATGTGTGTGTGTTCATGGATGTGAAAATGCTGTGTTCACAACTGTGTGTGTTTGAACATGTGTGTGTTCACGTAGGGTGTGTGGTGCTTCCATGTGCTGATGTGTTCAGTGTGTGTGTTCTGATGTGTGTGTGTTCATGTGTGAAGCAGGTCCGAGGTGTGGTGGGACTTGAGATTCATCGAAGACTGACATCAACACCTTCCGTAAGTTCCATGGTGGAGAACATGTGTGGGTGTTCACTCGCTTGCTGTGTGGTCACGCTCTCATTGGTCCACTGCCTGGTGAGTCCGGTCCCGTGTGGGTTCTGTGTGGTGTCACGCCGTGTGTGTTCCATATGTGTGTGTGTTCATGTGTGTGTGTTCACGTGTGTGTGTTCATGTGTGTGTGTTCATACGGTGTGTGTGTTCATGTGTGTGTGTTCTACGTGTGTGTGTTCATGTGTGTGTGTTCATGTGTGTGTGTTCATGTGTGTGTGTTCATGTGTGTGTGTTCATGTGTGTGTGTTCATGTGTGTGTGTTCATACGTGTGTGTGTTCATGTGTGTGTTCATGTGTGTGTGTTCATGTGTGTGTGTTCATATGTGTGTGTTCGAACACGTGTGTGTGTTCATGTGTGTGTGTGTTCATGTGTGTGTGTTCATGTGTGTGTGTTCATACGTGTGTGTGTTCATGTGTGTGTGTTCATGTGTGTGTGTTCATGTGTGTGTGTTCATGTGTGTGTGTTCATGTGTGTGTGTTCATGTGTGTGTGTTCATGTGTGTGTGTTCATATGTGTGTGTGTTCATGTGTGTGTGTTCATGTGTGTGTGTTCATACGTGTGTGTGTTCATGTGTGTGTGTTCATGTGTGTGTTCATGTGTGTGTGTTCATGTGTGTGTGTTCATGTGTGTGTGTTCATGTGTGTGTTCACACACGTGTGTGTTCATGTGTGTGTGTTCACACGTGTGTGTTCATGTGTGTGTTCATATGTGTGTGTTCACACGTGTGTGTGTGTTCATGTGTGTGTGTTCATGTGTGTGTTTATGTGTGTGTACATGTGTGTGTTCACACGTGTGTGTGTTCATGTGTGTGTACATGTGTGTGTTCATGTGTGTGTGTTCACACGTGTGTGTGTTCATGTGTGTGTGTTCACACATGTGTGTGTTCATGTGTGTGTGTGTCACATGTGTGTGTTCATCACATGTGTGTGTGTTCACATGTGTGTGTGTGTTCACATGTGTTGTGTGTGTTCATGTGTGTGTGTTCCATACGTGTGTGTGTTCATTGTGTGTGTCTCAATGTGTGTGTTACACGTGTGTGTGTTCATGTGTGTGTGTTCATGTGTGTGTTCACACGTGTGTGTTCATGTGTGTGTTCATATGTGTGTTCACACGTGTGTGTGTGTTCATGTGTGTGTTTATGTGTGTGTACATGTGTGTGTTTATGTGTGTGTACATGTGTGTGTTCACACGTGTGTGTGTTCATGTGTGTGTTCATGTGTGTGTGTTCACACGTGTGTGTGTTCATGTGTGTGTGTTCACACATGTGTGTGTTCATGTGTGTGTACATGTGTGTGTTCACACACGTGTGTGTGTGTGTTCACACGTGTGTGTGTGTTCATGTGTGTGTTCATGTGTGTGTGTGTTCATGCGGCGTGTCGTTCCAGGACAAGAAGCTGGACCAGCAGTTCGAGCAGACCAAGTCCTTGTTCTTCTCCAGCGTGAGTCCTGACCCCCCCGACCCCTCTAGGCCCCCCTCATACCTCTCTCCTCCCAGAATGCCGAGCTCTTGAGCAGCCTGGAGTCGGCGTCGGTGCGGATCTTCAAGCCTCCCGCCTGCGAGGGTCCAGGCAGGACCACCATCGACGAGGACCAGAGCCTGGACTCACAGCAGCAGAGAAGATACCGACGGTCCTTTCAGGACATGACGGGGGTCACCGGTCGGGGTGAGAAGGTCACGACCTTCAGACTGAGCAGGCAAGAGCCGCTTGACAAGGAGACGCAGTGTTGATGATGTCATGATTGAACTGATGATGTCATGATTTAATTGATGATGTCATGATTGAACTGATGATGTCATGATTTAATTGATGTCATGATTTAATTGATGTCATGATTTAATTGATGTCATGATTTAATTGATGATGTCATGATTTAACTGATGATGTCATGATTTAACTGATGATGTCATGATTTAATTGATGTCATGATTTAATTGATGATGTCATGATTTAACTGATGATGTCATGATTTAACTGATGATGTCATGATTTAACTGATGATGTCATGATTTAATTGATGATGTCATGATTTAACTGATGATGTCATGATTTAACTGATGTCATGATTTAATTGATGATGTCATGATTTAACTGATGATGTCATGATTTAACTGATGATGTCATGATTTAATTGATGTCATGATTTAATTGATGTCATGATTTAATTGATGTCATGATTTAACTGATGATGTCATGATTTAATTGATGTCATGATTTAATTGATGTCATGATTTAACTGATGATGTCATGATTTAACTGATGATGTCATGATTTAATTGATGTCATGATTTAATTGATGTCATGATTTAATTGATGATGTCATGATTTAACTGATGATGTCATGATTTAACTGATGTCATGATTTAATTGATGTCATGATTTAACTGATGATGTCATGATTTAACTGATGATGTCATGATTTAACTGATGATGTCATGATTTAACTGATGTCATGATTTAATTGATGATGTCATGATTTAATTGATGATGTCATGATTTAACTGATGATGTCATGATTTAACTGATGTCATGATTTAATTGATGTCATGATTTAATTGATGTCATGATTTAATTGATGATGTCATGATTTAACTGATGATGTCATGATTTAATTGATGTCATGATTTAACTGATGATGTCATGATTTAACTGATGATGTCATGATTTAACTGATGATGTCATGATTTAATTGATGTCATGATTTAATTGATGTCATGATTTAACTGATGATGTCATGATTTAACTGATGTCATGATTTAACTGATGATGTCATGATTTAATTGATGTCATGATTTAACTGATGATGTCATGATTTAACTGATGATGTCATGATTTAATTGATGTCATGATTTAATTGATGATGTCATGATTTAACTGATGATGTCATGATTTAACTGATGTCATGATTTAACCGATGATGTCACGATTTAACTGATAACATGTTGAGCTCTAGCGCCACCATGAGGTCAGTGACGGGTCAACAGGTGTGTAATTGTGTGTTCAGGTTGTACGACAATAAAACGTTCAACACAAATTTATTCAGGCCAGAATGAAAAGGTAGAAAAGTGAGCAGCAGTGTGATGACCTCACAAGTGGGCGTGGCCAGTAGACGGGGGTGTGGTCAGTAGACGGGGGCGTGGCCAGTAGACGGGGGCGTGGTCAGTAGACGGGGGCGTGGTCAGTAGACGGGGGCGTGGTCATAACGGGGCGTGGTCATAGACGGGGGCTGGTCAGTAGACGGGGGCGTGGTCAGTAGACGGGGGCGTGGTCAGTAGACGGGGGTGTGGTCAGTAGACGGGGGTGTGGTCAGTAGACGGGGGCGTGGTCAGTAGACGGGCGCGAGCGCGTCGTACAGACGGTGGACGGCGACTTCTACCATCTCACGGAGACACTCGTCCTCTGCACACGTCACCACCTGAAGGTCAGAGGTCAGCGTCACACACACTAGTGTTCAATGACAACGTTTCATTCTTACACACACACACACACACACACACACACACACACACACACACACACACACACACACACACACACACACACACACTCACTCACTCACTCACTCACTCACTCACTCACTCACTCACTCACTCACTCACTCACGCGCGCGCACACACGCCACTCACTCACTCACTCATGCGCGCACACACGCCACTCACTCACTCACTCATGCGCGCACACACGCCACTCACTCATGCGCGCGCACACGCCACTCACTCACTCACGCACACGCCACTCACTCACTCACTCACGCGCACACGCCACTCACTCACTCACTCACGCGCACACGCCACTCACTCACTCACGCGCACACGCCACTCACTCACTCACGCGCACACGCCACTCGCACACGCCACACACTCACTCACGCGCATACGCCACTCGCACACGCCACACACTCACTCACGCGCACACGCCACTCACTCTGCTCTCCGGGTTCACGGACACCGTCGCCCCGGCAACCGTCACCATCATGTTGCTGCTGTCCTGGAAGTTAACACACTCGTCCCCGAACATGTCGCTGAACACACACACACACACATTTTTAGCTGTAAACATCAACTGTGAGTGTGTGTGTGTGTGTGTGCACGAGACTCACTGCAGCATCAGTTCCAGTCGCTCAGTGAATGTTTCGATGTCGTAAGTTTCTCTTTTTCCTTGAAGAACTGAAACAAAGTCAAACATTTATGTGTGTGTACGTGTGTGTGTGTACGTGTGTGTACGTGTGTGTGTACGTGTACGTGTGTGTGTACGTGTGTGTACGTGTGTGAGTGTGTAGTGTGTATAAATGCCTGTGTATACATAAAGGTGTGTATAAATGCCTGTGTATACATATAGGTGTGTATAAATGAGTGTGTATAAATGAGTGTGTATACATATAGGTGTGTATAAATGAGTGTGTATACAAGCGTGTGTATACATGAGTGTGTATAAATGCGTGTGTATAAATGCGTGTGTATACATAAAGGTGTGTATAAATGCGTGTATACATGAGTGTGTATAAATGCGTGTGTATACAAGCGTGTGTATACATATAGGTGTATACATGAGTGTGTATACCTGCGTGTGTATACATATAGGTGTATACATGAGTGTGTATACATGAGTGTGTATACATATAGGTGTATACATGAGTGTGTATACATGAGTGTGTGTATAAATGAGTGTGTGTATAAATGCGTGTGTATACATGAGTGTGTATAAATGAGTGTGTATACATGAGTGTGTGTATAAATGAGTGTGTGTATAAATGCGTGTGTATACATGCGTGTGTATAAATGCGTGTGTATAAATGCGTGTGTATAAATGCGTGTGTATTCATGAGTGTGTATACATGAGTGTGTATAAATGCGTGTGTATAAATGTGTGTGTATACATAAAGGTGTGTATAAATGCGTGTGTATACATATAGGTGTGTATAAATGCGTGTGTGTACACAAAGGTGTGTATACATATAGGTGTGTATACACAAAGGTGTGTAACTGACACTTCTGGGCGGTGGGGTTGGACTGGACCTCCAGAACCACGGTAGCGACGGCGTCGGCGAACATGTCGTTCAGAGGGTTGGCCGACCACTGAGGGAGGAAGTCTGTCAGAAACCATTGTGGAGCCCAGAGAGAGAGAGAGAGACCCGAACCTCCAGCAGAACCATGCCAGCCTCGTGCACCAGTGTGATGCACTTGAAGACCTTGATGGTGATCTTCTCCGAGGACTCCACCTGCTCCACCTCACCTGCACGCATGAACGCACCGTGAGTGTACACAGGTATGTACACCTGTACACGTATACTTGTGTGTACTGACCTGCCAGGCTGCGTAGTTGACTGACCAGCAGTGAGATGGGTCCAGTGTAGGGGATCCCCTGAGTCTGAGTGACCGTACCCATACACAGGTCCGTGTACTCTGCAAGAAAACACACAAGTCTGTGTACTCTGCAAGAAAACACACACGTCTGTGTACTCTGCAAGAAAACACACAGGTCTGTGTACTCTGCAAGAAAACACACACGTCTGTGTACTCTGCAAGAAAACATACAGGTCTGTGTACTGCTGAAGAAAACACACACGTCTGTGTACTCTGAAAGAAAACACACAAGTCTGTGTACTCTGAAAGAAAACACACAGGTCTGTGTACTCTGCAAGAAAACACACAGGTCTGTGTACTCTGCAAGAAAACACACACGTCTGTGTACTCTGCAAGAAAACATACAGGTCTGTGTACTCTGCGAGAAAACACACACGTCTGTGTACTCTGAAAGAAAACACACAAGTCTGTGTACTCTGAAAGAAAACACACAGGTCTGTGTACTCTGCAAGAAAACACACAGGTCTGTGTACTCTGCAAGAAAACACACACGTCTGTGTACTCTGAAAGAAAACACACAAGTCTGTGTACTCTGAAAGAAAACACACAGGTCTGTGTACTCTGCAAGAAAACACACAAGTCTGTGTACTCTGAAAGAAAACACACAGGTCTGTGTACTCTGCAAGAAAACACACAGGTCTGTGTACTCTGCAAGAAAACATACAGGTCTGTGTACTCTGCGAGAAAACACACACGTCTGTGTACTCTGAAAGAAAACACACAAGTCTGTGTACTCTGAAAGAAAACACACAGGTCTGTGTACTCTGCAAGAAAACACACAGGTCTGTGTACTCTGCAAAAGAAAACACACACGTCCTGTGTACTCTGCAAGAAAACACACACGTCTGTGTACTCTGCAAGAAAACACACAAGTCTGTGTACTCTGCGAGAAAACACACAAGTCTGCGTACTCTGCGAGAAAACACACAAGTCTGCGTACTCTGCAAGAAAACACACAGGTCTGTGTACTCTGCAAGAAAAAAACACACAGGTCTGTGTACTCTGAAAGAAAACACACAAGTCTGTGTACTCTGAAAGAAAACACACAGGTCTGTGTACTCTGCAAGAAAACACACAGGTCTGTGTACTCTGCAAGAAAACACACAGGTCTGTGTACTCTGCAAGAAAACACACACGTCTGTGTACTCTGCAAGAAAACACACACGTCTGTGTACTCTGCAAGAAAACACACAGGTCTGTGTACTCTGCGAGAAAACACACAAGTCTGCGTACTCTGCGAGAAAACACACACGTCTGCGTACTCTGCGAGAAAACACACAAGTCTGCGTACTCTGCGAGAAAACACACAAATCACTGGTACACAAGAAAACACACAAGTCTGCGTACTCTGCGAGAAAACACACAGGTCTGCGTACTCTGCGAGAAAACACACAGGTCTGTGTACTCTGAAAGAAAACACACAAGTCTGTGTACTCTGCAAGAAAACACACAAGTCTGTGTACTCTGCGAGAAAACACACAGGTCTGCGTACTCTACAGAAAACACACAGGTCTGTGTACTCTGCAAGAAAACACACAGGTCTGTGTACTCTGCAAGAAAACACACAGGTCTGTGTACTCTGCAAGAAAACACACAGGTCTGTGTACTCTGCAAGAAAACACACACGTCTGTGTACTCTGCAAGAAAACACACAGGTCTGTGTACTCTGCAAGAAAACACACAGGTCTGTGTATTCTGCAAGAAAACACACAGGTCTGTGTACTCTACAAGAAAACACACAGGTCTGTGTACTCTGCGAGAAAACACACGTCTGTGTACTCTACAAGAAAACACACGTCTGTGTACTCTACAAGAAAACACACAAGTCTGTGTACTCTGAAAGAAAACACACAAGTCTGTGTACTCTGAAAGAAAACACACAAGTCTGTGTACTCTACAAGAAAACACACAAGTCTGTGTACTCTACAAGAAAACACACAGGTCTGTGTACTCTGCGAGAAAACACACAACGTCTGTGTACTCTACAAGAAAACACACAGGTCTGTGTACTCTGCGAGAAAACACACACGTCTGTGTACTCTACAAGAAAACACACATGTCTGTGTACTCTACAAGAAAACACACAAGTCTGTGTACTCTACAAGAAAACACACAAGTCTGTGTACTCTGAAAGAAAACACACAAGTCTGTGTACTCTGAAAGAAAACACACAAGTCTGTGTACTCTACAAGAAAACACAGAAGTCTGTGTACTCTACAAGAAAACACAGAAGTCTGTGTACTCTACAAGAAAACACAGACGTCTGTGTACTCTGCAAGAAAACACACACGTCTGTGTACTCTGCAAGAAAACACACACGTCTGTGTACTCTGCAAGAAAACACACAGGTCTGTGTACTCTACACTTGTGTTTTTGGGTCTGTGTTCTCTAGAAAACACACAAGTCTGTGTACTCTGCAAAGAAAACACACAAGCAGGTCTGTGTACTCTGAAAGAAAACACACAAGCCGTGTACTCTGAAAGAAAACACACACAAGTCTGTGTACTCTGCAAAAAAACACACAAGTCTGTGTACTCTGCAAGAAAACACACAAGTCTGTGTACTCTGCGAGAAAACACACACGTCTGTGTACTCTGCAAGAAAACACACAAGTCTGTGTACTCTGCAAGAAAACACACACAGGTCTGTGTACTCTCTCAAGAAAACACACAAGTCTGTGTACTCTGCAAGAAAACACACAGGTCTGTGTACTCTGCAAGAAAACACACAAGTCTGTGTACTCTACAAGAAAACACACACGTCTGTGTACTCTACAAGAAAACACACACGTCTGTGTACTCTACAAGAAAACACACACGTCTGTGTACTCTACAAGAAAACACACACCGTCTGTGTACTCTACAAGAAAACACACATCTCTGTAGTACTCTACAAAGAAAACACACACGTCTGTGTACTCTACAAGAAAACACACAAGTCTGTGTACTCTACAAGAAAACACACATGTCTGCGTACTCTACAAGAAAACACACAAGTCTGTGTACTCTGCAAGAAAACACACAAGTCTGTGTGTACTCTGCAAGAAAACACACAAGTCTGTGTACTCTGCAAGAAAACACACAAGTCTGTGTACTCTACAAGAAAACACACAAGTCTGTGTACTCTACAAGAAACACGTCTGCGACCCTCAAGAAAACACACATGTCTGCGTACTCTACAAGAAAACACACATGTCTGTGTACTCTACAAGAAAACACACATGTCTGTGTACTCTACAAGAAAACACACAGGTCACACACACACACACACACACACACACACCTGCGAGGTCAGAGGGCGCCAGGATGTGGTAGTTAAAGTTGCGTTTGACCAGGATTCCAGACACTCGTTGACCCTGAATACACTTCCTGTCGGCCAGTGACCCCATGACCTGTGGAGTCAGAGTCACAGCAGGTCATCGTGGTTCACAGCAGGTCACAGCGACTCACACACACCTTGGCCAGCTTCTCTCCTCTGAAGTTCAGCGTGACGGCCTCAGTGTTCCTGGGGTTGTGGACCTCGATGTGGACTTCGTCGTTGTCCTCGTACTCTCGGATCAGAGCCGCCTTCAGGCGAGCCATCTCGTTCTGCTCGCCATGGACCAGGATCTGGACAGAGAGTCCTGGTCACTGGTGAACACAGGACCAGCAGCTGAGGTCCAAACGTGTCCAGGAACCTCAGGTGGGGAGAGGTCAGGTGAGGTCATGAGAGGTCATGAGAGGTCATGAGAGGTCAGGTGAGGTCAGGTGAGGTCATGAGAGGTCAGGTGAGGTCATGAGAGGTCATGAGAGGTCAGGTGAGGAGATGAGAGGTGAGGTGAGGTGATGAGAGGTCAGGTGAGGTCATGAGAGGTCAGGTGAGGGGATGAGAGGTCAGGTGAGGGGATGAGAGGTCAGGTGAGGTCATGAGAGGTCAGGTGAGGTGATGAGAGGTCAGGTCAGGTGATGGGAGGTCAGGTGAGGTCATGAGAGGTCAGGTGAGGTGATGGGAGGTCAGGTGAGGTGATGAGAGGTGAGGTGAGGTGATGAGAGGTGAGGTGAGGTGATGAGAGGTCAGGTGAGGAGATGGGAGGTCAGGTGAGGAGATGAGAGGTGAGGTGAGGTGATGAGAGGTGAGGTGAGGTGATGAGAGGTCAGGTGAGGTGATGAGAGGTCAAGTGAGGTGATGAGAGGTCAGGTGAGGAGATGAGAGGTGAGGTGAGGTGATGAGAGGTCAGGTGAGGTCATGAGAGGTCAGGTGAGGTGATGAGAGGTCAGGTGAGGTGATGGGAGGTCAGGTGAGGTGATGGGAGGTCAGGTGAGGTGATGAGAGGTCAGGTGAGGTCAGGTGAGGTCAGGTGAGGTCAGGTGAGGTCATGAGAGGTCAGGTGAGGTGATGAGAGGTCAGGTGAGGTGATGGGAGGTCAGGTGAGGTGATGGGAGGTCAGGTCAGGTGATGGGAGGTCAGGTGAGGTCATGAGAGGTCAGGTGAGGTGATGAGAGGTCAGGTCAGGTGATGGGAGGTCAGGTGAGGTCATGAGAGGTCAGGTGAGGTGATGAGGTCAGGTGAGGTGATGGGAGGTCAGGTGAGGTGATGAGAGGTGAGGTGAGGTGATGAGAGGTGAGGTGAGGTGATGAGAGGTCAGGTGAGGAGATGGGAGGTCAGGTGAGGAGATGAGAGGTGAGGTGAGGTGATGAGAGGTGAGGTGAGGTGATGAGAGGTCAGGTGAGGTGATGAGAGGTCAGGTGAGGTGATGAGAGGTCAGGTGAGGAGATGAGGAGGTGGAGGTGAGGATGAGAGGTCAGGTGAGGTCATGAGAGGTCAGGTGAGGTCATGAGAGGTCAGGTGAGGTGATGGGAGGTCAGGTGAGGTGATGGGAGGTCAGGTGAGTTGATGAGAGGTCAGGTGAGGTCATGAGAGTTCAGGTCAGGTGAGTTGACCTGAGGTCATGTGACTTGTTACCACGTGCGGAGGTTTGAGTGCTCGGATGAACTCGCTGGTCTGTTGATAGTCCGTGTGAGCGGAGAAGGAGATGTAGTCCACGGACATCTTCAGAGGGAGCTTCTGACCCGAGACTGTCGTGATCTCATCAGGCTCCGTCATGATGTGCTGACACACACACACACACACACACACACACACACACGTTGTGGTCACATGTTTCCTCCGGGGTCAGGGGGGTCAGGGGTACCTTGGCCAGTGTTCCCTCCACACAGTATCCTGCGATGATGACTCCGTTCCTCTTGTCGGTGCACCAGCTCTCGAACAGGTCCCGTGACAGACCGCTCTGCATCATGCCTGGAGACGCCATCACCACGCTGGGCCCGATGTCGTCGAACTGGTCCATGCTCTGTCCCCCCCCCCACACACACACACACACACACACACACACACACGGGTCAGCCGGCGCCGGGGCGTCCAGGTTCTGCTGCGGACCTTCAGGTTGCTGATGTGCTTGAAGACGAAGGGGTTGTTGACGTTGATGGCTTTACGGATCTTGTCGTTCATGGCGTTGATGTAGGTCTGGTAGACCGCCATGCACTTCCTGGCCAGAGACGAGGCGTAGTAGATGGGAATGTCGTGCAGCTCCGGGTGGTTCTGCCAGTACTCGTCTGTCGGACACGCAGGGTGAGGGCGAGTCGGGCGTGTAGTCGGGTGTGCCGGACTCACCTAGGATGAGCAGCAGCTCCTGAGCGCGACCCAGAGCGAAGACGGGGATCAAGCATCGACCTTCTCGGTTCACGATGTCATGCACTGTGTTGCAGAAGCGAGCCTCGCGCTCCTCCCTCTTCTCGTGGATGTGGGTCCCATAGGTGGACTCCTGGGGAGAGGGTGAGACGGGTGAGGAGGGTGAGGAGGGTGAAGAGGGTGAGGAGGGTGAAGAGGGTGAAGAGGGTGAAGAGGGTGAGACGGGTGAGAGGGTGAGACGGGTGAGGAGGGTGAAGAGGGTGAGGAGGGTGAAGAGGGTGAAGAGGGTGAAGAGGGTGAAGAGGGTGAGGAGGGTGAAGAGGGTGAAGAGGGTGAGGAGGGTGAAGAGGGTGAAGAGGGTGAGACGGGTGAGGAGGGTGAAGAGGGTGAAGAGGGTGAGGAGGGTGAGGAGGGTGAGGAGGGTGAGGGGGGTGAAAGGGAGGGTGAAGAGGGTGAAGAGGGTGAAGAGGGTGAGGAGGGTGAAGAGGGTGAAGAGGGTGAAGAGGGTGAGGAGGGTGAAGAGGGTGAAGAGGGTGAGGAGGGTGAAGAGGGTGAAGAGGGTGAGGAGGGTGAAGAGGGTGAGGAGGGTGAGGAGGGTGAAGAGGGTGAGAGGGTGAGAGGGTGAGAGGGTGAAGAGGGTGAAGAGGGTGAGAGGGTAAAAGGATGAGAGGGTGAGAGGGTGAGAGGGTGAAGAGGGTGAGGAGGGTGAAGAGGGTGAAGAGGGTGAGGAGGGTGAAGAGGGTGAGGAGGGTGAGGAGGGTGAGGAGGGTGAAGAGGGTGAGGAGGGTGAAGGAGGGTGAGGAGGGTGAGGAGGGTGAGGAGGGTGAAGAGGGTGAGGAGGGTGAGGAGGGTGAAGAGGGTGAGGAGGGTGAGGAGGGTGAGGGAGGGTGAAGAGGGTGAGGAGGGTGAGGAGGGTGAGGAGGGTGAAGAGGGTGAGGAGGGTGAGGAGGGTGAAGAGGGTGAGGAGGGTGAAGAGGGTGAGGAGGGTGAGGAGGGTGAAGAGGGTGAAGAGGGTGAAGAGGGTGAGGAGGGTGAGGAGGGTGAGGAGGGTGAGGAGGGTGAGGAGGGTGAGGAGGGTGAGGAGGGTGAAGGAGGGTGAGGAGAGGGTGAGGAGGGTGAAGAGGGTGAGGAGGGTGAAGGAGAGGGTGAAGAGGGTGAGGAGGGTGAGGAGGGTGAGGAGGGTGAGGAGGGTGAAGAGGGTGAAGAGGGTGAGGAGGGTGAGGAGGGTGAAGAGGGTGAGGAGGGTGAGGAGGGTGAGGAGGGTGAGGAGGGTGAAGAGGGTGAAGAGGGTGAGGAGGGTGAGGAGGGTGAAGAGGGTAGGTAAGGAGGGTGAGGAGGGTGAGGAGGGTGAGGAGGGTGAAGAGGGTGAGGAGGGTGAGGAGGGTGAAGAGGGTGAGGAGGGTGAAGAGGGTGAAGAGGGTGAGGAGGGTGAGGAGGGTGACACAACATTATTCCTGGGTTGACTACACAACATTATTCCTGGACTACACAACATTATTCCTGGACTACACAACATTATTCCTGGACTACACAACATTATTCCTGGACTACACAACATTATTCCTGGACTACACAACATTATTCCTGGACTACACAACATTATTCCTGGACTACAACAACATTATTCCTGGACTACACAACATTATTCCTGGACTACACAACATTATTCCTGGACTACACAACATTATTCCTGGACTACACAACATTATTCCTGGACTACACACATTCCTGGACTACACAACATTATTCCTGGACTACACAACATTATTCCTGGACTACACAACATTATTCCTGGACTACACAACATTATTCCTGGACTACACAACATTATTCCTGGACTACACAACATTATTCCTGGACTACACAACATTATTCCTGGACTACACAACATTATTCCTGGACTACACAACATTATTCCTGGACTACACAACATTATTCCTGGACTACACAACATTATTCCTGGACTACACAACATTATTCCTGGACTACACAACATTATTCCTGGACTACACAACATTATTCCTGGACTACACAACATTATTCCTGGACTACACAACATTATTCCTGGACTACACAACATTATTCTGGGCCTACACAACATTATTCCTGGACTACACAACATTATTCCTGGACTACACAACATTATTCCTGGACTACACAACATTATTCCTGGACTACACAACATTATTCCTGGACTACACAACATTATTCCTGGACTACACAACATTATTCCTGGACTACACAACATTATTCCTGGACTACACAACATTATTCCTGGACCACTACTTCCTGGACTACACAACATTATTCCTGGACTACACAACATTATTCCTGGACTACACAACATTATTCCTGGACTACACAACATTATTCCTGGACTACACAACATTATTCCTGGACTACACAACATTATTCCTGGACTACACAACATTATTCCTGGACTACACAACATCATTCCTGGCCAACAACCCTTCCTCCTGGCCCCCACCCCTTTCCCCCCCCCCCCCCCCCGACTACACAACACGGCGACCTCTACCTTGACCCCTGCGATCTCGATCATGAACATGGCCGCTCCCAGCACGTGGCCGGCGTGGTAGCACCAGAACTTGATGCCGGCGACCTCCTTGACCTCGTGGAAGTTGATGGTCTCGATCTTCTCCATGCTCTGCTCCAGGTCCGTCTCCGTGTACAGCATGTCGTCGGCCGAGATGTTGCTGCAGAGACGGCGTCGGATCAGTGGATCCTGGACCTTCAGGTCGGATCAGTGGATCCTGGACCTTCAGGTCGGATCAATGGATCCTGGACCTTCAGGTTGGATCAGTGGATCCTGGACCTTCAGGTCGGATGAAGATCCAGGATCCACTGGACCTTCAGGTCGGATGAAGATCCAGGATCCACTGGATCTGGTCGGATCAGTGGATCCTGGACCTTCAGGTCGGATCAGTGGATCCTGGACCTTCAGGTCGGATCAATGGATCCTGGACCTTCAGGTCTGATCAGTGGATCCTGGACCTTCAGGTCGGATCAGTGGATCCTGGACCTTCAGACCAGATCCAGTGGATCCTGGACCTTCAGGTCGGATCAGTGGATCCTGGACCTTCAGGTCGGATCAGTGGATCCTGGACCTTCAGGTCGGACCAGTGGATCCTGGACCTTCAGGTCAGATGAAGGTCCAGGATCCACTGGATCTGGTCTGATCAGTGGATCCTGGACCTTCAGGTCGGATCAGTGGATCCTGGACCTTCAGGTCGGACCAGTGGATCCTGGACCTTCAGGTCGGATCAGAGGATCCTGGACCTTCAGGTCGGACCAGTGGATCCTGGACCTTCAGGTCAGATGAAGGTCCAGGATCCACTGGATCTGGTCTGATCAGTGGATCCTGGACCTTCAGGTCGGACCAGTGGATCCTGGACCTTCAGGTCGGACCAGCGGATCCTGGACCTTCAGGTCGGATCAGCGGATCCTGGACCTTCAGGTCGGACCAGCGGATCCTGGACCTTCAGGTCGGACCAGTGGATCCTGGACCTTCAGGTCGGACCAGTGGATCCTGGACCTTCAGGTGCTCACCTGACTTTGACGTAGTCCGACAGCAGCCAGCGGTAGATGGCTTTGGTGGCGTGAGTCATGAAGGTGCGCCCCTTGAAGCTGGTCTTCTGCAGGAACCATGGCAGCGCCCCGCAGTGGTCCAGGTGGAAGCTAGAACCAGACGGTGAGTGTGTGTGTGTGTGCGCGCGTCTGTGTGTGTGCGCGTGTGTGTGTTTGTGTGCGTGTGTGTGTGTGTGTGTGTGTGTGTGTGTGTGTGTGTGTGTGTGTGTGTGTGTGTGTGTGTGTGTGTGTGTGTGTGTGTGTGTGTGTGTGTGTGTGTGTGTGTGTGTGTGTGTGAGTGTGTGTGTGTGTGTGTGTGTGTCTCTCACTGGCTGATGAGCAGCAGGTCAATCTCTGCAGGGTCGATCAGGTCGATGTAGGGCAGAGCATCCATACCCTCCAGACCTGGGTGTATCCCACAGTCCAGCTGACACACACACACACACACACACAGACGCACACACACACACACACACACACACAGACGCGCGCGCACACACACACACACACACACACAGACGCGCGCGCACACGCACACACACACAGACGCGCGCACACGCACACAGACGCGCGCACACACACACACACACGCGCACAGACACACATACACACACACGCACACAGACACACATACACACACGCGCACACACACACACACACACACACACGCACACAAACACACACACGCGCACACACACAGACGCGCGCACACACACACACGCACACAGACGCGCGCACACACAGACGCGCGCACACACAGACGCGCGCACACACACACACACACACGCGCACACACACACACACACGCACACAAACACACACGCACACACACAGACGCGCGCACACACACACGCGCGCACACACGCACACGCGCGCACACACACAGACGCGCGCGCACAAGAACACACACACAGACGCGCACACACACACACGCACACAGACACACACGCGCACACACACAGACGCGCGCACACACACACACGCACACAGACACACACACGCGCACACACGCACACACGCGCGCACACACACGCACCAAGACACACACGGGCACACACGCACACACACACAGACGCGCGCACACACACAGACACACACGCGCACACACACACACACACACACGCACCAAGACACACACGGGCACACATGCACACACACACAGACGCGCGCACACACACACACGCACACAGACACACACGCGCACACACACAGACGCGCACACACACACACACAGACACACACGCGCACACACACACAGACGCGCGCACACACGCACAAAGACACACGCACACGCACACACACAGAGACACACACACAAATAAATAAATACCAAATATTTCCAAAACAATAGTCTGATAATTACCATGATTTTGCGACCTTTGAACTCCAGGATGATGCAAGAGCGTCCCACCTCTTGACCCGCCCCCCTGGAGACACACAAGCAGGTGACGATAAATGAACACTGTTGTGTAGCCATGAACACACACTGTTGTGTAGCCATGAACACACACTGTTGTGTAGCCATGAACACACACTGTTGTGTAGCCATGAACACACTGTTGTGTAGCCATGAACACACACTGTTGTGTAGCCATGAACACACACTGTTGTGTAGCCATGAACACACACTGTTGTGTAGTCATGAACACACACTGTTGTGTAGCCATGAACACACACTGTTGTGTAGCCATGAACACACACTGTTGTGTAGCCATGAACACACACTGTTGTGTAGTCATGAACACACACTGTTGTGTAGCCATGAACACACACTGTTGTGTAGTCATGAACACACACTGTTGTGTAGCCATGAACACACACTGTTGTGTAGCCATGAACACACACTGTTGTGTAGTCATGAACACACACTGTTGTGTAGCCATGAACACACACTGTTGTGTAGTCATGAACACACTGTTGTGTAGCCATGAACACACTGCTGTGTAGCCATGAACACACACTGTTGTGTAGCCATGAACACACACTGTTGTGTAGCCATAAACACACTGTTGTGTAGTGATGAACACACTGTTGTGTAGCCATGAACACACACTGTTGTGTAGCCATGAACACACTGTTGTGTAGCCATGAACACACTGTTGTGTAGCCATGAACACACTGTTGTGTAGCCATGAACACACTGTTGTGTAGCCATGAACACACTGTTGTGTAGCCATGAACACACTGTTGTGTAGCGATGAACACACACTGTTGTGTAGCCATGAACACACTGTTGTGTAGCCATGAACACACTGTTGTGTAGCCATGAACACACTGTTGTGTAGCCATGAACACACACTGTTGTGTAGCCATGAACACACTGTTGTGTAGCCATGAACACACACTGTTGTGTAGTGATGAACACACTGTTGTGTAGCCATGAACACACTGTTGTGTAGCCATGAACACACACTGTTGTGTAGCCATGAACACACACTGTTGTGTAGCCATGAACACACTGTTGTGTAGCCATGAACACACACTGTTGTGTAGCCATGAACACAATGCTGTGTAGCCATGAACACACTGTTGTGTAGTGATGAACACACTGTTGTGTAGCCATGAACACACTGTTGTGTAGCCATGAACACACACACTGTTGTGTAGCCATGAACACACTGTTGTGTAGCCATGAACACACACACTGTTGTGTAGCCATGAACACACACTGTTGTGTAGCCATGAACACACTGTTATGTAGCCATGAACACACTGTTGTGTAGCCATGAACACACACACTGTTGTGTAGCGATGAACACACACACTGTTGTGTAGCCATGAACACACTGTTGTGTAGCCATGAACACACTGTTGTGTAGCCATGAACACACACACTGTTGTGTAGCCATGAACACACACTGTTGTGTAGCGATGAACACACACTGTTGTGTAGCGATGAACACACACACTGTTGTGTAGTGATGAACACACTGTTGTGTAGTGATGAACACACACACTGTTGTGTAGCGATGAACACACTGTTGTGTAGTGATGAACACTGTTGTGTAGTGATGAACACACACACTGTTGTGTAGTCATGAACACACACACTGTTGTGTAGTCATGAACACACACACTGTTGTGTAGTCATGAACACACACACTGTTGTGTAGTGATGAACACACTGTTGTGTAGCCATGAACACACACACTGTTGTGTAGCCATGAACACACACACTGTTGTGTAGTGATGAACACACACACTGTTGTGTAGTGATGAACACACACACTGTTGTGTAGCCATGAACACACACACTACTGTGTAGCCATGAACACACTGTTGTGTAGTCATGAACACACACACACTGTTGTGTAGCCATGAACACACACACTACTGTGTAGCCATGAACACACTGTTGTGTAGCCATGAACACACACACTGTTGTGTAGCCATGAACACACACACTGTTGTGTAGCCATGAACACACACTGTTGTGTAGCCATGAACACACTGTTGTGTAGCCATGAACACACTGTTGTGTAGCCATGAACACACACACTGTTGTGTAGCGATGAACACACACACTGTTGTGTAGCCATGAACACACACACTGTTGTGTAGTGATGAACACACTGTTGTGTAGTGATGAACACACACACTGTTGTGTAGTGATGAACACACACACTGTTGTGTAGTGATGAACACACACACTGTTGTGTAGTGATGAACACACACACTGTTGTGTAGTGATGAACTCACACACTGTTGTGTAGTGATGAACACACACACTGTTGTGTAGTCATGAACACACACACTGTTTTGTAGTCATGAACACACACACTGTTGTGTAGTCATGAACACACACACTGTTGTGTAGTCATGAACACACACATTGTTGTGTAGTGATGAACACACACACTGTTGTGTAGTCATGAACACACACACTGTTGTGTAGTCATGAACACACACACTGTTGTGTAGTGATGAACACACACACTGTTTTGTAGTCATGAACACACACACTGTTGTGTAGTCATGAACACACACACTGTTGTGTAGTCATGAACACACACATTGTTGTGTAGTGATGAACACACACACTGTTGTGTAGTCATGAACACACACACTGTTGTGTAGCCACGAACACACTGTTGTGTAGCGATGAACACACACTGTTGTGTAGCGATGAACACACACTGTTGTGTAGCGATAAACACACACTGTTGTGTAGTGATTAACACACACACTTTGTGTAGCGATGAACGGTGTCACGTGACTTTCTTAAAGCGATACGCGCACGCGCACCGACACGGGTGATGCTGTAGATGCACGCGCACGCGCACGCACAGAAACACACGTTCATGTGTTTTGTTGATTCATTCGTTTCTGATCGTTTGTGTTGAAAAGCACAGGCGGTCGTGTTAGCATTAGCATTAGCATCAGCATTAGCATCACTCACAGCGGCCGGATGAGCAGCTGGTCGCTCTCCTCGGCGGGAACCGCAGCGTCTCCTTTCCGCTTCGCTGCCATGTTTGTTCTGCTTCGACTGGAACTTTAAAGTTGTTTTTAAATCGCCATCAACAGATGAAAGTTTCTCACAATCCTCTTGGCGCATTTACGACAAACCCGGTGTCGTCAGTTCCGGTGCGTTCTTCAGACGAGTCCGTGCGGGTCGTGAGCTCAAACAAAGGTTCCGCCTCGACGCACTGTGAGCAACATCCGTGGGAACAATATAACATTAAATAATATTATAACATAAAGAAGGTGTTTGAAGACATGTCACCGAGATGTTGCTGCACTGTTTCCGATCATTCTTACTTAAGTAAAGTCGGTTTTGTTAAGTTAAGTAAGTAATTTATTTTTATTAAGCACTTTTCCAGACCAGGGTCAAAAAGCGCTTAAACCATAAGAAACTATTCAATAAAATAGTTTCTTGAAGGAGTCAGTAGATCATCAAACACAGATGTTTCTTGAAGGAGTCAGTAGATCATCAAACACACATGTTTCTTGAAGGAGTCAGTAGATCATCAAACACAGATGTTTCTTGAAGGAGTCAGTAGATCATCAAACACAGATGTTTCTTGAAGGAGTCAGTAGATCATCAAACACACATGTTTCTTGAAGGAGTCAGTAGATCATCAAACACACATGTTTCTTGAAGGAGTCAGTAGATCATCAAACACACATGTTTCTTGAAGGAGTCAGTAGATCATCAAACACACATGTTTCTTGAAGGAGTCAGTAGATCATCAAACACAGATGTTTCTTGAAGGAGTCAGTAGATCATCAAACACAGATGTTTCTTGAAGGAGTCAGTAGATCATCAAACACAGATGTTTCTTGAAGGAGTCAGTAGATCATCAAACACAGATGTTTCTTGAAGGAGTCAGTAGATCATCAAACACAGATGTTTCTTGAAGGAGTCAGTAGATCATCAAACACAGATGTTTCTTGAAGGAGTCAGTAGATCATCAAACACAGATGTTTCTTGAAGGAGTCAGTAGATCATCAAACACACATGTTTCTTGAAGGAGTCAGTAGATCATCAAACACAGATGTTTCTTGAAGGAGTCAGTAGATCATCAAACACAGATGTTTCTTGAAGGAGTCAGTAGATCATCAAACACAGATGTTTCTTGAAGGAGTCAGTAGATCATCAAACACAGATGTTTCTTGAAGGAGTCAGTAGATCATCAAACACAGATGTTTCTTGAAGGAGTCAGTAGATCATCAAACAGATGTTTCTTGAAGGAGTCAGTAGATCATCAAACACAGATGTTTCTTGAAGGAGTCAGTAGATCATAAGTCAGTAAATCATCAGGAGAACACAAGACAGGTGAAGACAATAACAATCATCAGGAGAAGGAACCGGAAAAGAAACTCACACAGAAACAGAAGGAACAGGATTCAAAATAATAATTGCTTATTGTGAGCTGCAGTAAGATTATGTTTATTGTAATGAGAATATAAAGCAAAAAACAAGCAGGGGGTGTCATGTCTCCAGCAGGGGGCGTCATGTCTCCAGCAGGGGGCGTCATGTCTCCAGCAGGGGGCGTCGTGTCTCCAGTAGGGGGCGTCATGTCTCCAGCAGGTGCGTCATGTCTCCAGCAGGGGGCGTCATGTCTCCAGCAGGGGCGTCATGTCTCCAGCAGGGGCGTCATGTCTCCAGCAGGGGGCGTCATGTCTCCAGCAGGGGCGCTCAGGGGCTCCAGCAGGGGGCGTCATGTCTCCAGCAGGGGGCAGGCGTCATGTCTCCAGCAGGGGCGTCATGTCTCCAGCAGGGGCGTCATGTCTCCAGCAGGGGGCGTCATGTCTCCAGCAGGGGCGTCATGTCTCCAGCAGGGGGCGTCATGTCTCCAGCAGGGCAGGGGCGTCATGTCTCCAGCAGGGGCGTCATGTCTCCAGCAGGGGGCGTCATGTCTCCAGCAGGGGCGTCATGTCTCCAGCAGGGGCGTCATGTCTCCAGCAGGGGGCGTCATGTCTCCAGCAGGGGCGTCATGTCTCCAGAGCATGTCTCCAGCAGGGGGCGTCATGTCTCCAGCAGGGGGCGTCATGTCTCCAGCAGGGGCGTCATGTCTCCAGCAGGGGGCGTCATGTCTCCAGCAGGGGGCGTCATGTCTCCAGCAGGGGCGTCATGTCTCCAGCAGGGGCGTCATGTCTCCAGCAGGGGGCGTCATGTCTCCAGCAGGGGGGCGTCATGTCTCCAGCAGGGGGCGCCATGTCTCCAGCAGGGGGCGTCATGTCTCCAGCAGGGGCGTCATGTCTCCAGCAGGGGGCGTCATGTCTCCAGCAGGGGGCGTCATGTCTCCAGCAGGGGCGTCATGTCTCCAGCAGGGGGCGTCATGTCTCCCAGCAGGGGCGTCATGTCTCCAGCAGGGGGCGTCATGTCTCCAGCAGGGGCGTCATGTCTCCAGCAGGGGCGTCATGTCTCCAGCAGGGGCGTCATGTCTCCAGCAGGGGGCGTCATGTCTCCAGAGGCAGGGGTCCATGTCTCCAGCAGGGGGCGTCATGTCTCCAGCAGGGGGCGTCATGTCTCCAGCAGGGGCGTCATGTCTCCAGCAGGGGGCCATGTCTCCAGCAGGGGCGTCATGTCTCCAGCAGGGGGCGTCATGTCTCCAGCAGGGGCGTCATGTCTCCAGCAGGGGCGTCATGTCTCCAGCAGGGGGCGTCATGTCTCCAGCAGGGGGCGTCATGTCTCCAGCAGGGGGCGTCATGTCTCCAGCAGGGCGTCATGTCTCCAGCAGGGGGCGTCATGTCTCCAGCAGGGGGGGCCATGTCTCCAGCGGGGGCGTCATGTCTCCAGCAGGGGGCGTCATGTCTCCAGCAGGGGGCGTCATGTCTCCAGCAGGGGGCGTCATGTCTCCAGCAGGGGCGTCATGTCTCCAGCAGGGGGCGTCATGTCTCCAGCAGGGGCGTCATGTCTCCAGCAGGGGGCGTCATGTCTCCAGCAGGGGGCGTCATGTCTCCAGCAGGGGGCGTCATGTCTCCAGCAGGGGGCGTCATGTCTCCAGCAGGGGCGTCATGTCTCCAGCAGGGGGCGTCATGTCTCCAGCAGGGGGCGTCATGTCTCCAGCAGGGGGCGTCATGTCTCCATGTCTCCAGGGGGCGTCATGTCTCCAGCAGGGGGCGTCATGTCTCCAGCAGGGGCGTCATGTCTCCAGCAGGGGCGTCATGTCTCCAGCAGGGGGCGTCATGTCTCCAGCAGGGGCGTCATGTCTCCAGCAGGGGGCGTCATGTCTCCAGCAGGGGGCGTCATGTCGTCTCCAGCAGGGGCGTCATGTCTCCAGCAGGGGGCGTCATGTCTCCAGCAGGGGGCGTCATGTCTCCAGCAGGGGCGTCATGTCTCCAGCAGGGGCGTCATGTCTCCAGCAGGGGGCGTCATGTCTCCAGCAGGGGGCGTCATGTCTCCAGCAGGGGGCGTCATGTCTCCAGCAGGGGGCGTCATGTCTCCAGCAGGGGGCGTCATGTCTCCAGCAGGGGCCGTCATGTCTCCAGCAGGGGCGTCATGTCTCCAGCAGGGGGCGTCATGTCTCCAGCAGGGCGGCCATGTCTCCAGCAGGGGCGTCATGTCTCCAGCAGGGGGCGTCATGTCTCCAGCAGGGGGCGTCATGTCTCCAGCAGGGGGCGTCATGTCTCCAGCAGGGGGCGTCATGGTCATGTCTCCAGCAGGGGGCGTCATGTCTCCAGCAGGGGCGTCATGTCTCCAGCAGGGGCGTCATGTCTCCAGCAGGGGGCGTCATGTCTCCAGCAGGGGGCGTCATGTCTCCAGCAGGGGGCGTCATGTCTCCAGCAGGGGGCGTCATGTCTCCAGCAGGGGGCGTCATGTCTCCAGCAGGGGCGTCATGTCTCCAGCAGGGGGCGTCATGTCTCCAGCAGGGGGCGTCATGTCTCCAGCAGGGGCGTCATGTCTCCAGCAGGGCGCATGCAGGGGCGTCATGTCTCCAGCAGGGGGCGTCATGTCTCCAGCAGGGGGCGTCATGTCTCCAGCAGGGGGCGTCATGTCTCCAGCAGGGGGCGTCATGTCTCCAGCAGGGGGCGTCATGTCTCCAGCAGGGGGCGTCATGTCTCCAGCAGGGGGCGTCATGTCTCCAGCAGGGGGCGTCATGTCTCCAGCAGGGGCGTCATGTCTCCAGCAGGGGCGTCATGTCTCCAGCAGGGGGCGTCATGTCTCCAGCAGGGGCGTCATGTCTCCAGCAGGGGGCGTCATGTCTCCAGCAGGGGGCGTCATGTCTCCAGCAGGGGGCGTCATGTCTCCAGCAGGGGGCGTCATGTCTCCAGCAGGGGGCGTCATG
>JACEEU010000734.1:0-25000 GCA_016630915.1 Callionymus lyra
ACATCACAACATTATTCAGTCACAACATCACAACATTATTCAGTCACAACATCACAACATGATCCAGTCACAACATCACAACATTATTCAGTCACAACATCACAACATTATTCAGTCACAACATCACAACATTATTCAGTCACAACATCACAACATTATTCAGTCACAACATCACAACATTATTCAGTCACAACATCACAACATTATTCCAGTCACAACATCACAACATTATGATCAGTCACAACATCACAACATTATTCAGTCACAACATCACAACATTATTCAGTCACAACATCACAACATTATTCAGTCACAACATTATTCAGTCACAACATCACAACATTATTCAGTCACAACATCACAACATTATTCAGTCACAACATCACAACATTATTCAGTCACAACATCACAACATTATTCAGTCACAACATCACAACATTATTCAGTCACAACATCACAACATTATTCAGTCACAACATCACAACATTATTCAGTCACAACATTATTCAGTCACAACATCACAACATTATTCAGTCACAACATTATTCAGTCACAACATCACAACATTATTCAGTCACAACATCACAACATTATTCAGTCACAACATTATTCAGTCACAACATCACAACATTATTCAGTCACAACATCACAACATTATTCAGTCACAACATCACAACATTATTCAGTCACAACATCACAACATTATTCAGTCACAACATTATTCAGTCACAACATCACAACATTCTTAAAACAAAAGGGGAAAAATTTTTGGGGGGGGAAACTTTTTTTGGGGTTTAAATTTTTTGTTTTTTTTTTTTTTCCCCCCCCCCGGGTCCTGCGTCGGGGCCCCCCCCCCCCCTTTTGGTTTTTTTTTTTTTTTTTTTTTTTTTTTTTTTTTGTTGATCATGAGGACACTTTGTGTAGTTTGGTGATAACATGTAAAAGTAAACGAGCAGGGATGTGACTCAGTGGTTAAAGGATCTCTTGAGAAGATGAAACACAAGATATAATGCAGTGATTTAACACAACCTGAAGAGAAAGATGGGATGTTACACTTTAGTTAAGATAAGAAGAGGATGTTACACTTTAGTTAAGATAAAGAAGAGGATGTTACACTTTAGTTAAGATAAAGAACAGGATGTTACACTTTAGTAAAGATAAAGAAGAGGATGTTACACTTTAGTTAAGATAAGAAGAGGATGTTACACTTTAGTTAAGATAAAGAAGAGGATGTTACACTTTAGTTAAGATAAAGAAGAGGATGTTACACTTTAGTTAAGATAAAGAACAGGATGTTACACTTTAGTTAAGATAAAGAAGAGGATGTTACACTTTAGTTAAGATAAAGAACAGGATGTTACACTTTAGTTAAGATAAAGAAGAGGTTTACACTTTAGTTAAGATAAAGAAGAGGATGTTACACTTTAGTTAAGATAAAGAAGAGGATGTTACACTTTAGTTAAGATAAAGAACAGGATGTTACACTTTAGTTAAGATAAAGAACAGGATGTTACACTTTAGTTAAGATAAAGAAGAGGATGTTACACTTTAGTTAAGATAAAGAACAGGATGTTACACTTTAGTTAAGATAAAGAAGAGATGTTACTCCTATTAAGATGAAGAGGATGTTACACTTTAGTTAAGATAAAGAACAGGATGTTACACTTTAGTTAAGATAAAGAAGAGGATGTTACACTTTAGTTAAGATAAAGAACAGGATGTTACACTTTAGTTAAGATAAAGAAGAGGATGTTACACTTTAGTTAAGATAAAGAACAGGATGTTACACTTTAGTTAAGATAAAGAACAGGATGTTACACTTTAGTTAAGATAAAGAAGAGGATGTTACACTTTAGTTAAGATAAAGAACAGGATGTTACACTTTAGTTAAGATAAAGAACAGGATTTACTTTTTTGTTAAGATAAGTATTACACTTAGAAGAAAAAAGGATGTTACACTTTAGTTAAGATAAAAGAGGATGTTACACGGATGATAAGTAACACTTTAGTTAAGATAAAGAACAGGATGTTACATGTGTGTCATGATGTGGCCGGCCCAGCTCCGGGGGGTCTTTGGTGGTGTCTGGGGGTTGGTGCTGGCGGGGGTGGTTGGGGCGGTGGATGGGGGTTGCGTGGGGGGCGGTGCTGGGGCTGGGGGTTGCTGGTCCGGCTGACGGGGTTGGCGGGTGAACCGTTAGGGGGTGGGGCTGGGGCTGGCCGGGTGTTCAGGATGGCCATCCGGCCCCGATGGCTTCACCTGGTCTGTGGTGGGGGGCTGTGGGGGCCTGTTTTGGGGTGGGTGTCTGCTGCAGCGGTGGCTGTGGTCCTCTACCCGCCCTGTGTGGCATGTGCTGTGGTCGGGGAGTTTGTCACCCTTGGTCCTGGGGGTTCGTGGCCGGGTTAGTCAGTCTTTCGGGGGCTTCCGGGGGGGGGGGCCACACTGGGCGGGGCCATGTTGGGGGGACGGCGGAGGCATTGGGCGGACCCATGTTACCGTAGAGACCATGTACCGACCATGCAAGTGATGCTGTCCCCCTGGGTGCTGCATGGTGGGTGGGGGCGGGGGCTGGGGGTCAGTACGTGTGATGGGCGGGGCCTCTGCACCTTAGAGACCGTGGACCGCCCATGAAATACTGCTGGCCCCCCAAACTTCCCTCATGACATGGAGGAGGTGGGCTGTGGCTGTTGGGGACTGTCTACAGTTTGAAGATTGGGGGCCGTTCCCGAACGGCTGCAGCCCCATTACCCCCGCCCTGCCCGCACAACCGTGGCCCCCCTGTGACCCGGGGGACTCTCACCGGAGGACCTGAGCCGGTGCCTGGCCATTGTTCCCCTGGGCTCATGCGGTGGCACTCGACCCGGCTACTGGCCGTGTCCGCAGGGTATTGGGGGGGCTCCGCTGCCGCTGCTGTGGTGGATCCCTATCTCCTTGGCTCGGTCCCCTGCTATGGACTTGGTGGCGGCCTGACGGTCTGGGGGTCTTCCGTGGCCCGGCCTGGCCCCGGGGCTCTATCCCCTGACTGGTTTTTCTGGCTGCCCCTCTGCCCCGGTGCCTGCGCCTGGTGCCTCCCCCTCTTTGCTTCCTCGGTCGTCCTCGCCTGTGCTTGCCCTCTCGCGCCCCCGGTGGTGGTCCGCCTTCTCGCTGGTGTTTGGGGTCGGCTCTGGTGGTTATCTCGCCTGCCGGGTCCTGGTCTCCCGCGGGTTCCTGCCGCGGCTTGGGCCCCCATGTCTGGATCCTGCTGTGCTAGGTATGTGCCCTCTGGCCTGGCTATTTCAACCCCCCCCCTCTCCCCTCTATATATCTTCACCCGTCACCGGAGTCTGTATACCTGTGTATTGTATACATTTGTCCCAAACCCACACCTTTTTATTTCTCTCCCGGAGCCCCAGGGATCCACCTCCAGAGCTGCTGCTGATCCAGGGATCCACCTCCAGAGCTGCTGCTGATCCAGGATCTTCACCACGTCATCAGATCCCGAGTTCTCTCCAGCACCCCCATGGACCCTCCTACACTCTCCTCTTTTCTCTCACTATATCCTCCCTCACTCCTCTCCTTATCCATCTGTCTACCCCCCCATCCTTCCTCCCAGCCGGTCAAAGCGGCAGGCCGTCAACAACGAGTCTGGTTCCGCTCGAGGTTTCTGCTTCTAAAAGGAAGTTTTTCCTCGCCATTGCTCACTGTACAGTGTTTTGTTTCTTGCTCTTTGTTGAATTGCTGGATCTATTTTTCCTTAATCAAATGTAGTCTTATTTCAACTGTATAGTGTCTTGAGATAACTTTGTTATGATAAGACACTTTAAATAAAATTGAATTGAATTGAATTACACTTTAGTTAAGATAAAGAAGAGGATGTTACACTTTAGTTAAGATAAAGACGAGGATGTTACACTTTAGTTAAGATAAAGACGAGGATGTTACACTTTAGTTAAGATAAAGAACAGGATGTTACACTTTAGTTAAGATAAAGACGAGGATGTTACACTTTAGTTAAGATAAAGACGAGGATGTTACACTTTAGTTAAGATAAAGACGAGGATGTTACACTTTAGTTAAGATAAAGACGAGGATGTTACACTTGTTACACTTTAGTTAAGATAAAGAAGAGGATGTTACACTTTAGTTAAGATAAAGAAGAGGATGTTACACTTTAGTTAAGATAAATAACAGGATGTTACACTTTAGTTAAGAACAAGAAGAGGATGTTACACTTTAGTTAAGATAAAGACGAGGATGTTACACTTTAGTTAAGATAAAGACGAGGATGTTACACTTTAGTTAAGATAAAGAAGAGGATGTTACACTTTAGTTAAGATAAAGACGAGGATGTTACACTTTAGTTAAGATAAAGACGAGGATGTTACACTTTAGTTAAGATAAAGACGAGGATGTTACACTTTAGTTAAGATAAAGAAGAGGATGTTACACTTTAGTTAAGATAAAGACGAGGATGTTACACTTTAGTTAAGATAAAGACGAGGATGTTACACTTTAGTTAAGATAAAGAACAGGATGTTACACTTTAGTTAAGATAAAGAAGAGGATGTTACACTTTAGTTAAGATAAAGACGAGGATGTTACACTTTAGTTAAGATAAAGACGAGGATGTTACACTTTAGTTAAGATAAAGAAGAGGATGTAACACTTTAGTTAAGATAAAGAAGAGGATGTTACACTTTAGTTAAGATAAAGAAGAGATGTTACACTTATGCACTTTAGTTAAGATAAAGAAGAGGATGTTACACTTTAGTTAAGATAAAGACGAGGATGTTACACTTTAGTTAAGATAAAGACGAGGATGTTACACTTTAGTTAAGATAAAGAAGAGGATGTTACACTTTAGTTAAGATAAAGAAGAGGATCTTACACTTTAGTTAAGATAAAGAAGAGGGACTTGTTACACTTTAGTTAAGATAAAGAAGAGGATGTTACACTTTAGTTAAGATAAAGAAGAGGATGTTACACTTTAGTTAAGATAAAGAACAGGATGTTACACTTTAGTTAAGAAAAGAAGAGGATGTTACACTTTAGTTAAGATAAAGACGAGGATGTTACACTTTAGTTAAGATAAAGACGAGGATGTTACACTTTAGTTAAGATAAAGAAGAGGATGTTACACTTTAGTTAAGATAAAGACGAGGATGTTACACTTTAGTTAAGATAAAGAAGAGGATGTTACACTTTAGTTAAGATAAAGAACAGGATGTTACACTTTAGTTAAGAGAAAGAAGAGGATGTTACACTTTAGTTAAGATAAATAACAGGATGTTACACTTTAGTTAAGAACAAGAAGAGGATGTTACACTTTAGTTAAGATAAGAAGAGGATGTTACACTTTAGTTAAGATAAAGAAGAGGATGTTACACTTTAGTTAAGATAAAGAAGAGGATGTAACACATAAGTTAAGATGAAAAAGAGGATATAAGACTTTGGTTAAGATAAAGAAGAGGATTAAACACATTATTTAAGATACAGAAGAAGACATAACACAAGTTAAGATAAAAAAGATGATGTAACATAAGATAAAAAAAGATGATGCAACACATTAGTTAAGATAGAGAAGAGGATGTAACACTTAAGCTAAGATAGAGAAGAGGATGTTACACTTAAGCTAAGATAGAGAAGAGGATGTAACACTTAAGCTAAGATAGAGAAGAGGATGTAACACTTAAGCTAAGATAGAGAAGAGGATGTAACACTTAAGCTAAGATAGAGAAGAGGATGTAACACTTAAGCTAAGATAGAGAAGAGGATGTAACACTTAAGCTAAGATAGAGAAGAGGATGTAACACTTAAGCTAAGATAGAGAAGAGGATGTAACACTTAAGCTAAGATAGAGAAGAGGATGTAACACTTAAGCTAAGATAGAGAAGAGGATGTAACACTTAAGCTAAGATAGAGAAGAGGATGTAACACTTAAGCTAAGATAGAGAAGAGGATGTAACACTTAAGCTAAGATAGAGAAGAGGATGTAACACTTAAGCTAAGATAGAGAAGAGGATGTAACACTTAAGCTAAGATAGAGAAGAGGATGTAACACTTAAGCTAAGATAGAGAAGAGGATGTAACACTTAAGCTAAGATAGAGAAGAGGATGTAACACTTAAGCTAAGATAGAGAAGAGGATGTAACACTTAAGCTAAGATAGAGAAGAGGATGTAACACTTAAGCTAAGATAGAGAAGAGGATGTAACACTTAAGCTAAGATAGAGAAGAGGATGTAACACTTAAGCTAAGATAGAGAAGAGGATGTAACACTTAAGCTAAGATAGAGAAGAGGATGTAACACTTAAGCTAAGATAGAGAAGAGGATGTAACACTTAAGCTAAGATAGAGAAGAGGATGTAACACTTAAGCTAAGATAGAGAAGAGGATGTAACACTTAAGCTAAGATAGAGAAGAGGATGTAACACTTAAGCTAAGATAGAGAAGAGGATGTAACACTTAAGCTAAGATAGAGAAGAGGATGTAACACTTAAGCTTAGATAGAGAAGATGATGTAACACTTAAGCTAAGATAGAGAAGAGGATGTAACACTTTTAATTGGACCTGTCAGTCATATTTCATGGTGTTTGAAACCCAGTTATGCAACTAAACAGATTGATGGCGAAAATATTATTATATAAGTACACACTAAAGAAATGTATCTCACAGGTGAGTCTGCAGGATTCAACCAACATCTTCCACAGGTGAGTCTGCAGGTTCAACCAACATCTTCCACAGGTGAGTCTGCAGGTTCAACCAACATCTTCCACAGGTGAGTCTGCAGGTTCAACCAACATCTTCCACAGGTGAGTCTGCAGGTTCAACCAACATCTTCCACAGGTGAGTCTGCAGGTTCAACCAACATCTTCCACAGGTGAGTCTGCAGGTTCAACCAACATCTTCCACAGGTGAGTCTGCAGGTTCAACCAACATCTTCCACAGGTGAGTCTGCAGGTTCAACCAACATCTGAGCTGTAGCCAGAAGAGCCATCATATTTAGAAAACCTTCAAAATGCTCCTCAGCAGAGTTTGTAAATGACAAAGAAGTTGGATTTTTAATAACATTCCTTCGTTGTCATAAATGAAAAACAAAAAAAAGACATAAAACTGCAGCTTTAGAAAAAGAAGTTTCCTTTTAATTAAAACAATTAAAACCTGACGATAATTCCTGTCAAGAATCTGAGGTTAAAGCATAAGAACACTGAGGTTCACCATTGATCCCAACATCACGCGTCTATGGCTCTGGATCGAGAAAGTGCTGATTCGACGAAAACTCTCGTCCCAACAGATGATTTCATCACATTTCGGAAAAAGAAAAAAAAAGTATGAAAAATTCCCACGTGGCGTATCCTGAGAGAGTCGAGGCTGAAGACCTTTGTTCCTTTGACCTCCTGCGGTTGAACCTGGAGGACGAAGCGACCTTTAACCTCACACCTTTCTATAATCATAACCATGGTTCCTCTCCGACCTGGAGCTCAGCGGCCGCCGTACAGGTGGACCTTGACGAAGGAGATGGTCTCCACGGTGCTCTTGTGGCCCTTCTCGAAGACGACGAACACGTACTTCTGGTCCTCCACGGAGCCGCTGTCCAGCGACGTCATGCAGGAGTAGCCGCTCGGCCCGGCCCAGATCTGCAGAGCCTTGTTGACCCACGACACGCCGTCGGTCAGCGACCAGCGGAGCGTCAGGTTCACTCCTGCGGAGACAGTTGACCTCTGGTCACTGCGAGGGTCTTCCAGCAGAAGAGCTTCATTAGAACATCTTTCTTAAGGTTTGATAATGTAGTTCAAAAAAACATTTTCTTTATTCTATATTTTTAATTCACAGCTTTTTTAATTCAATACGACAATGAGTTTATAAAAGTGTAACTTTTTTATATTATTGGAATAAGAATCTGGTTAAAAGTCACGTTAAAAATACATGTTTTTAAAATGTCGTTATAAAATCAAATTATCCTTTCAATATAGAAATGATTTCATTAAATTATTCAATAAAAATTACAATATAACAATTATTAAATAAAAATAAAATAAAATGGTAAAAAAAAAATCATCAATGAATCGCACAGATACAGATAATAAATATAAGATAATTATTTATTTTTCATTATTATCTGTTTTTGAAATTTAATTTTTGAATACTAACGAATTAAAGTTTTTATATTAACAAGTTTTAATTCAATTATTAAGAAAATTAAATGTTTAAAGCGATTCTATGCAAACAATTTCCCGAAGGAGAGCTCCTGAGGATCAATAAAGTTTTACCTTACCTTATGCGATTTTTAGTCGAGCGACGCCAGTGGACTAAAGTGGTAGTGTTTAGACGGGAGACTACATTTCCCATGAGCACTTGCTAAAAGTTTCCATGTCCAGGTTTGTATCAGTTGATGAATGTTGTGTTTCCAGACTTTTATTGATGAATGAAGGATGATATAAATAACATAACTTTAACTTTGTTTTTGTTTGTAAATAACATAACTTTAACTTTGTTTTTGTTTGTAAATAACATAACTATCTTTGTTTTTGTTTGTAAATAACATAACTTTAACTTTGTTTTTGTTTGTAAATAACATAACTTTAACTTTGTTTGTAAATAACATAACTTTAACTTTGTTTTTGTTTGTTAATAACATAACTTTAACTTTGTTTGTAAATAACATAACTTTAACTTTGTTTTTGTTTGTTAATAACATAACTTTAACTTTGTTTTTGTTTGTAAATAACATAACTTTAACTTTGTTTTTGTTTGTTAATAACATAACTTTAACTTTGTTTTTGTTTGTAAATAACATAACTTTAACTTTGTTTTTGTTTGTAAATAACATAACTTTAACTTTGTTTGTTAATAACATAACTTTAACTTTGTTTGTTAATAACATAACTTTAACTTTGTAGATATGTATCATGTTCACACCATCAAGAACTTTTACAGTGAAAATAAAAATCACATAAAACACTTCACAGTATACGAGTCAATTAACTAGTTTTGAGTTGATGTGTCATCACTAGTTATTTTAGAACAAACATATTAAGGTACACAAAACTACCCAGAGCTGCTTTAAAAAACAGTATTTCAATCACAACAGTGTAAATGTTGAATATTCTGATGACACTGAATGAACAATCGTGTCGGCAAAAGACTTCTACAGCAGCGACCGAATGAACGGTCGAACGATCCTGACAATAGAAATGTTCCTTAAAGATGTGTGTGTTCATCCAGGTTGTGTGCACACATGTCAACAACACGTGTGTGTGTGTTCCTACTGTTGGTGGCGTGCGACGGGTTGGTGAAGAAGACCACGCCTCCTTTCTGCACGGCTCCCGCCGCCACCTCCGGGTCGATGAGGGCGGCGTCAAAGAACAGGCCGTCCACGGGGAGCGTCAGACCGCCGTCCCAGCTCCGCGCCACCAGGCGACAGTGGCAGTGGTAGTTGTTCTGGTTCCTCACGGTGACCAGGATGCTGCCGTCGGACAACTCCACGGGCTGTAGGTTTAACGGTTTTTAAACTTTATGAAATCCAAGTGATTTTTTTCTTTCCACCTAGAGTTTGACGTTCTTGTTCCAATAAACATGTTTTTTAATTCAATATATAAATGTTGGTGTAATAGAGTCTCCAGACTAAACCAACAGAGCTCAGAGCTACTGATCGAACCTTCAGCCAATCACGCAACGCACGGACGATCATGTGACGATCATGTGATCCAGTGAAGTAATACTAACTTATGATCTAGTCAAACACTAGTGATCCAGTGAAGTAATACTAACTTATGATCTAGTCAAACACTAGTGATCCAGTGAAGTAATACTAACTTATGATCTAGTCAAACACTAGTGATCCAGTGAAGTAATACTAACTTATGATCTAGTCAAACACTAGTGATCCAGTGAAGTAATACTAACTTATGATCTAGTCAAACACTAGTGATCCAGTGAAGTAATACTAACTTATGATCTAGTCAAACACTAGTGATCCAGTGAAGTAATACTAACTTATGATCTAGTCAAACACTAGTGATCCAGTGAAGTAATACTAACTTATGATCTAGTCAAACACTAGTGATCCAGTGAAGTAATACTAACTTATGATCTAGTCAAACACTAGTGATCCAGTGAAGTAATACTAACTTATGATCTAGTCAAACACTAGTGATCCAGTGAAGTAATACTAACTTATGATCTAGTCAAACACTAGTGATCCAGTGAAGTAATACTAACTTATGATCTAGTCAAACACTAGTGATCCAGTGAAGTAATACTAACTTATGATCTAGTCAAACACTAGTGATCCAGTGAAGTAATACTAACTTATGATCTAGTCAAACACTAGTGATCCAGTGAAGTAATACTAACTTATGATCTAGTCAAACACTAGTGATCCAGTGAAGTAATACTAACTTATGATCTAGTCAAACACTAGTGATCCAGTGAAGTAATACTAACTTATGATCTAGTCAAACACTAGTGATCCAGTGAAGTAATACTAACTTGTGATCTAGTCAAACACTAGTGATCCAGTGAAGTAGTACTAACTTATGATCTAGTCAAACACTAGTGATCCAGTGAAGTAATACTAACTTATGATCTAGTCAAACACTAGTGATCCAGTGAAGTAATACTAACTTGTGATCTAGTCAAACACTAGTGATCCAGTGAAATAATACTAACTTGTGATCTAGTCAAACACTAGTGATCCAGTGAAGTAATACTAACTTATGATCTAGTCAAACACTAGTGATCCAGTGAAGTAATACTAACTTATGATCTAGTCAAACACTAGTGATCCAGTGAAGTAATACTAACTTGTGATCTAGTCAAACACTAGTGATCCAGTGAAGTAATACTAACTTGTGATCTAGTCAAACACTAGTGATCCAGTGAAGTAATACTAACTTATGATCTAGTCAAACACTAGTGATCCAGTGAAGTAATACTAACTTGTGATCTAGTCAAACACTAGTGATCCAGTGAAGTAATACTAACTTATGATCTAGTCAAACACTAGTGATCCAGTGAAGTAGTACTAACTTATGATCTAGTCAAACACTAGTGATCCAGTGAAGTAATACTAACTTGTGATCTAGTCAAACACTAGTGATCCAGTGAAGTAATACTAACTTATGATCTAGTCAAACACTAGTGATCCAGTGAAGTAATACTAACATATGATCTAGTCAAACACTAGTGATCCAGTCACTCGTCTCTTTCAACCTCCTTTGTTAAAGCAACATATTGTAAGAACTTTTCATCTTGTCTCAGTTGTTTTCTTAGAAGATCGTGAACTTCCAAACAAACCTGTCCGTCTTCACCGTATGCTAACGAGCTAAGTTGTTAGCGTCATTTATAAAGTGTTATGTGTGCGTCTTCACCGTATGCTAATGAGCTAAGTTGTTAGCGTCATTTATAAAGTGTTATGTGTGCGTCTTCACCGTATGCTAATGAGCTAAGTTGTTAGCGTCATTTATAAAGTGTTATGTGTGCGTCTTCACCGTATGCTAATGAGCTAAGTTGTTAGCGTCATTTATAAAGTGTTATGTGTCCGTCTTCACCGTATGCTAACGAGCTAAGTTGTTAGCATCATTTATAAAGTGTTATGTGTGCGTCTTCACCGTATGCTAATGAGCTAAGTTGTTAGTGTCATTTATAAAGTGTTATGTGTGCGTCTTTACCGTATGCTAACGAGCTAAGTTGTTAGCATCATTTATAAAGTGTTATGTGTCCGTCTTCACCGTATGCTAACGAGCTAAGTTGTTAGCGTCATTTATAAAGTGTTATGTGTGCGTCTTCACCGTATGCTAATGAGCTAAGTTGTTAGCGTCATTTATAAAGTGTTATGTGTCCGTCTTCACCGTATGCTAATGAGCTAAGTTGTTAGCGTCATTTATAAAGTGTTATGTGTCCGTCTTCACCGTATGCTAATGAGCTAAGTTGTTAGCGTCATTTATAAAGTGTTATGTGTGCGTCTTCACCGTATGCTAATGAGCTAAGTTGTTAGCATCATTTATAAAGTGTTATGTGTGTGTCTTCACCGTATGCTAATGAGCTAAGTTGTTAGCGTCATTTATAAAGTGTTATGTGTCCGTCTTCACCGTATGCTAATGAGCTAAGTTGTTAGCGTAATTTATAAAGTGTTATGTGTGCGTCTTCACCGTATGCTAATGAGCTAAGTTGTTAGCATCATTTATAAAGTGTTATGTGTGTGTCTTCACCGTATGCTAATGAGCTAAGTTGTTAGCATCATTTATAAAGTGTTATGTGTGCGTCTTTACCGTATGCTAATGAGCTAAGTTGTTAGCATCATTTATAAAGTGTTATGTGTCCGTCTTCAACGTATGCTAATGAGCTAAGTTGTTAGCGTCATTTATAAAGTGTTATGTGTGCGTCTTCACCGTATGCTAATGAGCTAAGTTGTTAGCGTCAGTTATAAAGTGTTATGTGTCCGTCTTCACCGTATGCTAACGAGCTAAGTTGTTAGCATCATTTATAAAGTGTTATGTGTCCGTCTTCACCGTATGCTAACGAGCTAAGTTGTTAGCGTCATTTATAAAGTGTTATGTGTCCGTCTTCACCGTATGCTAACGAGCTAAGTTGTCAGCGTCATCATGTGTGCGTGTACGTATTATTGATTTGGTGATATCACGACGCGCCGGCGGCTCCTCTCTGATGTCGCTCAGTTTGGCAGGAAACCGATGCAAGTCCCGCGAGACTTAGCGTTATAAGAGATATTTTTATACCATCATGTCGACACCGAAGCGCGGAAATAAACGAAAGAAAAATATCATCATTTTCCTTATTTAACCCCAGGACCTCACTATAGTACTAGCTCGTGCATGCAGCTAAATTTTTAGATGAAAAAAAAAAATATCGGTTTAATATCGATAACACACTTCAAGACACTAATATCGCACTTATTTCCGATATCGTGCCTATTATGAATTATTGTGTTTAATCATAAAAATAAAAATAATTCAAGCTTTCAATATATACTATGTCAATGATTAAATGTAATCATTTTAAAATATAATTAAATGCCTATTTAAATAACATTTGAAAAGTGATCTTCATCAATGATCTTCACTCAGGGTTGGTACCTGGCACTCGTCGGGGTTGAAGTCGTTGGGCGACTTCTTCTGGTTGTAGGGGATGCTCTTCACGACGCCGCCGTAGTACCAGGTCTGTCCGTGGTCGTCGCTCAGGAGGCAGAAGACGCCGTCGCCCGTGTACGAGCCGTGACCACACACCACCAGACGCCCCTTGTTGGGAGCCAAGCGTTTCTGTGGCGAAGGTTTGGATGAATTACACCGAGGAAGGTCATCTGTAGGTCATCTGAAGGTCATCTGAAGGTCGTCTCAATACGACCTTTTATGGATCGATACTTTATTGATCCAGGAGGAGAAACTATTTTGTCACATAATACTGCAGCAAACTGTGATAAATCTAGTTAATAATAGTTATAGTTGATCCATGGCAGGGTCTTAACCTAAGGTTGACTTTTAGGGTTAAATAAAAGTATATTGTAACATAATTAAAAAAACACTGATTCTACAATAAACCAATAAAAACTATTTCCTGAAGGACACTCCAGAGGATCAATAAAATCTCTCGGTGGATGGATGGATGGATGGATGGATGGATGGATGGATGGATGGATGGATGGAAGGATGGATGGATGGATGGATGGATGGATGGATGGATGGATGGATGGATGGATGGATGGATGGATGGATGGATGGATGGATGGATGGATGGATGGATGGATGGATGGATGGATGGATGGATGGATGGATGGATGGATGGATAATGGATGGATGGATGGAAGGATGGAAGGATGGAAGGATGGATGGATAATGGATGATGGATGGATGGATGGATGGAATAATGGATGATGGATGGATGGATGGATGATGGATGGATGGAGATGGATGGATGGATGGATGGATGGATGGATGGATGGATAATGGATGGATGGATGGATGGATGGATGGATGGATGGATGGATGGATGGATGGATGGATAATGGATGGATGGATGGATGGAATGGATGGATGGAAGGATGGATGGATAATGGATGGATGGATGGGATGGATGGATGGATGGATGGATGGATGGATGGATGGATGGATGGATGGATGGATGGATGGATGGATGGATGGATGGATGGATGGATGGATGGATGGATGGATGGATGGATGGATGGATAATAGATGGATGGATGGATGGATGGATGGATGGATGGATGGATGGATGGATAATGGATGGATGGATGGATGGATGGATAATGGATGGATGGATGGATGGATGGATGATGGATGGATGGATGGATAATAGATGGATGGATGGATGGATGGATAATGGATGGATGGATAATGGATGGATGGATGGATAGATGGATGGATGGATGGATGGATAATAGATGGATGGATGGATAATAGATGGATGGATGGATGGAATGGATGGATGGATGGATGGATGGAAGGATGGATGGATGGATGGATGGATGGATAGATGGATGGATGGATGGATGGATGGAAGGATGGATGGATAATAGATGGATGGATGGATAATAGATGGATGGATGGATGATGGATGGATGGATGGATGGATGGATAATAGATGTATGGATGGATGGATGGATGGATGGATGGATGGATGGATGGATGGATAATAGATGGATGGATGGATGGATGGATGGATGGATGGATGGATAATGGATGGATGGATGGATAATGGATAGATGGATGGATGGATGGATGGATAATAGATGGATGGATGGATGGATGGATGATGGATGGATGGATAATGGATGGATGGATGATGGATGGATAGATGGATGGATGGATGGATGGTGGATGGATGGATGGATGGAAGGATGGATGATGGATAATAGATGGATGGATGGATAGTGATGGATGGATGGATAATAGATGGATGGATGGATAGAAAATGGATGGATGGATAATAGATGGATAGATAATAGATGGATGAATGATGGATGATGGATAGATAATAGATGGATGGATGGATAATAGATGGATGGATGGATAATAGATGGATGGATGGATAGATAATAGATGGATGGATGGATAATAGATGGATGGATGGATGGATAATAGATGGATGGATGGATGGATAATAGATGGATGGATGGATAATAGATGGATGGATGGATGGATAGATAATAGATGGATGGATGGATGGATGGATGGTGGAGTGTGGAGATGAAGATGATGGATGGATAATAGATGGATGGATGGATAATAGATGGATGGATGGATAATAGATGGATGGATGGATAATAGATGGATGGATGGATGGATGGATAGAAGTACCAAATGGGTAAATGTTAATGGTCTTAATGTTTTATCGTTTTTATATTTATATTAAATTAAAAATGTAAAGAAGTTCTTCGTAAATGAACCTTGAACGACGGTGGACTCGGGTGTTCAAGGTCCTCTCACCTGCAGACCGGTGCCTGGTCCACCTACGAAGGTCTTCATCCCTATCTGTTTGGAGAGGTTCTTGGGCGCCCCCCAGCTCAGGCCGTCGTCCCTGCTCTCCACCATCAGCGTGCTGGACGGCCAGCAGTGGTACTGGTGGAAGCAGAGCGAGTAGATCAAGAAGATGGAGCCCACCTCCTCGTCCACCACCACCGAGCCCAGGTTCAGCCCGTCCGGGCTCAGCAGGTCGTCCAGGATGAAGCTGGTCGGCGACCACGTGGCCCCTGGAGCGAGAGGAACCAAGAGACTTCTTTACCGAGGATCTTCTTCCTGTCATTTTTGTTTTGGCCTCTAGATGGCAGCAGTTGTCACGTCCTCCACATCTTCACTCACGTACCCTTGTCGGTCGACCTCCTCACCGCGATGAACTTTGCCCCTTTGTCGCTGGCCGAGAACTTCCTGGCCTCGGCGAACGCCAGCAGACTTCCCTTCGGCGTGAAGGTGATGATCGGGATCCTGAAGGTGTTGACCTCGCCCTGGGTCCCGCTGACCCACAGCAGCTGCTCCTCCAGGATCAGGGGGTCGATCTGAGGACGAGAACCATGAGGTGAAGAACCCTGAGGAGCACATCCTGACATGATGACATGTTGACTTTGAAAGTTCTCACCAGACCAAAGATGAAAATATTCACGTTGAGAAACAAATAAATATCTTTGTTGACCAACAATTTATTGTCATACTAAACTCTGAGCCGCTCTAGTAGAAGGACTCACATTTCTCCTTCAAACTCTTCACTGGCTGCTCTAGTAGAAGAACTCACATTTCTCCTTCAAACTCTTCACTGGCTCCTCTAGTAGAAGAACTCACATTTCTCCTTCAAACTCTTCACTGGCCGCTCTAGTAGAAGAACTCACATTTCTCCTTCAAACTCTTCACTGGCCGCTCTAGTAGAAGAACTCACATTTCTCCTTCAAACTCTTCACTGGCTGCTCTAGTAGAAGAACTCACATTTCTCCTTCAAACTCTTCACTGGCTGCTCTAGTAGAAGAACTCACATTTCTCCTTCAAACTCTTCACTGGCTGCTCTAGTAGAAGAACTCACATTTCTCCTTCAAACTCTTCACTGGCTGCTCTAGTAGAAGAACTCACATTTCTCCTTCAAACTCTTCACTGGCTGCTCTAGTAGAAGAACTCACATTTCTCCTTCAAACTCTTCACTGGCCGCTCTAGTAGAAGAACTCACATTTCTTCTTCAAACTCTTCACTGGCCGCTCTAGTAGAAGAACTCACATTTCTCCTTCAAACTCTTCACTGGCTGCTATAGTAGAAGAACTCACATTTCTCCTTCAAACTCTTCACTGGCTGCTCTAGTAGAAGAACTCACATTTCCCCTTCAAACTCTTCACTGGCCGCTCTAGTAGAAGAACTCACATTTCTCCTTCAAACTCTTCACTGGCTGCTCTAGTAGAAGAACTCACATTTCTCCTTCAAACTCTTCACTGGCTGCTCTAGTAGAAGAACTCACATTTCTCCTTCAAACTCTTCACTGGCTGCTATAGTAGAAGAACTCACATTTCTCCTTCAAACTCTTCACTGGCTGCTCTAGTAGAAGAACTCACATTTCCCCTTCAAACTCTTCACTGGCCGCTCTAGTAGAAGAACTCACATTTCTCCTTCAAACTCTTCACTGGCTGCTCTAGTAGAAGAACTCACATTTCTCCTTCAAACTCTTCACTGGCCGCTCTAGTAGAAGAACTCACATTTCTCCTTCAAACTCTTCACTGGCTGCTCTAGTAGAAGAACTCACATTTCTCCTTCAAACTCTTCACTAGTTTCTTTCAGGATCATTTTAAAATTCTGGTTCTTACTTTCAGATCTATTCATGCTCAGACCTTCATGATCTGATCCAGCCTTACACCCCAGCTCGGGCTCTGAGGTCTGTGGATCAGGATCTACTGATGGTTCCTGAACTTCCAGACTGTTGCTCCGTCAGAAAGAAATATATAAACAGATAGAACCCACTTTCATTGAATGTTACTATTTGAATGATCAGTTGATGGTTTTTCAGTAAAGTTTCTCTGACTTTCTTCTCTTTTTTCAATGTTTGTTTGTTTTATTTTTATGGGTTTTTGAGAAGATTCTTTTTTTTTAGTTTAATCATTTTACCTGAAAAGGTAATCAACTGATCAAGACAAGTAAAGAAAGATATGTTGTTTTTTTAATAACTGCCTATATGTAGTAAAAAATCGATTAAGTGGGAAACGTAAAAAAAAAAGTAAATTATAAAGAGACGTTTAAAAAAAAAAAAAGCTTAAATGTAGCAAAAGATGAAGTGGAATACGTTAAGAAAAAGTAAATAATAGAAGAGCTTTTATTTCTGTTTAATAATTGCATAAAAGTAACGTTGATATATTGAATGGGACACGTGAAGAAAAAGTAAACAGAAGAGAATAAAATAAGTTTAAAAAAATCAAGTGGAAAACGTAAAGAAAAACTAAGTTATAAAGAGACGTGTTTAAAAAATAAATGGTTTAAATGCAGCATTAAATCGATTCATCGACATGTTAAGAGTAAATAATGAAAGAGATTTATTTTTGTTTTCTTAAACCACTGTTTAAATGTAGCTTAAAATAGATGGATGTTAAGAAAAAGTAAATAACAGAAGATCATTGCTTTTATTTCTGTTTAATAATTGCATAAAAGTAACGTTGATATATTGAATGGGACACGTGAAGAAAAAGTAAACAGAAGAGAATAAAATAAATAAAAAAGATCAATACAGTGGAAAACGTAAAAAAAAACCCTAAGTTTTAAAGAGACGTGTTTAAAAAATAAATGGTTTAAATGTAGCAGGAAATCGATTCATCGACATGTTAAGAAAATAATTAAAGAGATTTATTTTCTTACACAACTGTTTAAATGCAGCATGAAATCGATTCATCGACATGTTAAGAAAATAATGAAAGAGATTTATGTTTGTTTTCTTAAACATCTGTTTACATGAAGCAGGAAAACAACCGAAAATAAAACCACAATATTGTCATGAATCTTAAGTCCATGTCAAGATCTCACCTCAGTATTGTTGACACACAGCGAGGACTTCAGGACCAAACCTGAGACCAGAAGAAGATTCCAGACGAGCTCGAGTCTAAGATCCATGACTGACGCTCTTTTCTGCCTCAAACCACAACTTTTACATTCAAATCAAACTTTGAAAAGCAGCTCAACGAGATAAACAAGGAACCCGGAAACCAGAGGTGGACTCAACGCATGTCACGTGACGGAACCGATGGTCACGTGACAAGAGTCACGCGCTGCCCTGAGACGTCATCAATGATGCGGAAGTGACCACCAGGAGGCGCAGTCCCGATAATAACACTGTTGTTAAAGTCTGTTGAAGATGATTTAATTATAATTTAATATAATAATTTGTTGTTTAAGAATTGATTCTTTATTTATACTTAAACAACTTCTCAGTCATTCAACTTTTGTCAAATGAATGATTTTGATGTAATTCCAATAATTCCAAATATATATGATTCGTCTAAACACACGTGCTGTGTCTCAAATCGCATACTAGTGTACTCAAAGTTAGTATTTTTAGTGCGTTAGTGCGTCTCAATTCTTAGTATGCGAAATTTAGTGCACCATGCACACTAAATTGGCGTACTAACACGCCCACAAAACTGAGTATGGTTCGATGGACTATTGCTGTGTCTCAAATCACATACCTCTCTTAGTATGCTAGAAGTTAGTATGCATCAGTTTAGTGTACGTACTAACTAGTAACTAATCCTCCACAGATAGTATGTCTCAAACATACTTCTCTTAGTATACTAGAAGTTAGTATGCATCAGGATAGTGTACGTACTAACTAGTAACTAATCCTCCACAGATAGTATGTCTCAAATCAAACTCTGCTGCTACACACTAACAGGAAATCACATGACAGCTTCTTCTTCTACTTCTATTTAACGATGTTTCAAGCAGCTGTTTGAACGCTAGCGACACCTGCTGGCAGCACGTTTTGCAAGTTTGGAAAAAGAAATAAAGAAAAAATATGAGAATCGAAATATTGACGAGATATTTAAGCTGGTATCAGCAGAGAAGACATATTATCCTTCTACTGCTGCTGAAAATACACCTGCAAGTATATGAATATATATGCATTTATATATGACGTAACTTCCGTTTAAAACGTCACTAAGATGGAGCTGTTTAGTGTGGTTAGTGTCCATCGAACCATGCTCAGTTTTGTGGGCGTGTTAGTACGCCAATTTAGTGTAAGAATTGAGATGCACTAACGCACTAAAAATACTAACTTTGAGTACGCTAGTATGCGATTTGAGACACAGCAACTATCTACCCTAAACAGCTCCATCTTAGTGACGTTTTAAACGGAAGTTACGTCATATATAAATACATATATATTCATATACTTACAGGTGTATTTTCAGCAGCAGTAGAAGGATAAATATGTCTTCGCTGCTGATACCAGCTTAAATATCTCGTCAATATTTCGATTCTCACATTTTTTCTTTATTTCTTTTTCAAAAAAACCAAACAAAACCTGCAAAACGTGCTGCCAGCAGGTGTCGCTAGCGTTCAAACAGCTGGTTGAAATCATCGTTAAATAGAAGTAGAAGAAGAAGCTTTCATGTGATTTCCTGTTAGTGTGTAGCAGCAGAGTTTGATTTGAGACATACTATCTGTGGAGGATTAGTTACTAGTTAGTACATACACTAAACTGATGCATACTAACTTCTAGTATACTAAGAGAAGTATGTTTGAGACATACAATCTGTGGAGGATTAGTTACTAGTTAGTACATACACTAAACTGATGCATACTAACTTCTAGTATACTAAGAGAAGTATGTTTGAGACATACTATCTGTGGAGGATTAGTTACTAGTTAGTACGTACACTAAACTGATGCATACTAACTTCTAGTATACTAAGAGAAGTATGTTTGAGACATACTATCTGTGGTGGATTAGTTACTAGTTAGTACGTACACTATCCTGATGCATACTAACTTCTAGTATACTAAGAGTAGTATGTGATTTGAGACATACTATCTGTGGAGGATTAGTTACTAGTTAGTACGTACACTTTCCTGATGATACTAACTTCTAGCATACTAAGAGTAGTATGCGATTTGAGACATACTATCTGTGGAGGATTAGTTACTAGTTAGTACGTACACTATCCTGATGATACTAACTTCTAGTATACTAAGAGTAGTATGTTTGAGACATACTATCTGTGGAGGATTAGTTACTAGTTAGTACGTACACTATCCTGATGATACTAACTTCTAGCATACTAAGAGTAGTATGTTTGAGACATACTATCTGTGGAGGATTAGTTACTAGTTAGTACGTACACTATCCTGATGATACTAACTTCTAGTATACTAAGAGAAGTATGTTTGAGACATACTATCTGTGGAGGATTAGTTACTAGTTAGTACGTACACTATCCTGATGATACTAACTTCTAGCATACTAAGAGTAGTATGTGGTTTGAGACATACTATTTGTGGAGGATTAGTTACTAGTTAGTACGTACACTATCCTGATGATACTAACTTCTAGCATACTAAGAGTAGTATGTTTGAGACATACTCTCTGTGGAGGATTAGTTACTAGTTAGTACGTACACTAAACTGATGCATACTAACTTCTAGCATACTAAGAGAAGTATGTTTGAGACATACTATCTGTGGAGGATTAGTTACTAGTTAGTACGTACACTATCCTGATGATACTAACTTCTAGTATACTAAGAGAAGTATGTTTGAGACATACTATCTGTGGAGGATTAGTTACTAGTTAGTATGTACACTATCCTGATGATACTAACTTCTAGTATACTAAGAGAAGTATGTTTGAGACATACTATCTGTGGAGGATTAGTTACTAGTTAGTACGTACACTATCCTGATGATACTAACTTCTAGCATACTAAGAGTAGTATGTGGTTTGAGACATACTATTTGTGGAGGATTAGTTACTAGTTAGTACGTACACTATCCTGATGATACTAACTTCTAGCATACTAAGAGTAGTATGTGGTTTGAGACATACTATCTGTGGAGGATTAGTTACTAGTTAGTACGTACACTATCCTGATGATACTAACTTCTAGTATACTAAGAGTAGTATGTTTGAGACATACTCTCTGTGGAGGATTAGTTACTAGTTAGTACGTACACTATCCTGATGATACTAACTTCTAGTATACTAAGAGTAGTATGTTTGAGACATACTATCTGTGGAGGATTAGTTACTAGTTAGTACGTACACTAAACTGATGCATACTAACTTCTAGTATACTAAGAGTAGTATGTTTGAGACATACTATCTGTGGAGGATTAGTTACTAGTTAGTACGTACACTATCCTGATGATACTAACTTCTAGTATACTAAGAGTAGTATGTTTGAGACATGCTATCTGTGGAGGATTAGTTACTAGTTAGTACGTACACGATCCTGATGCATACTAACTTCTAGTATACTAAGAGTAGTATGTTTGAGACATACTATCTGTGGAGGATTAGTTACTAGTTAGTACGTACACTAAACTGATGCATACTAACTTCTAGTATACTAAGAGTAGTATGTTTGAGACATACTATCTGTGGAGGATTAGTTACTAGTTAGTACGTACACTATCCTGATGATACTAACTTCTAGTATACTAAGAGTAGTATGTTTGAGACATACTATCTGTGGAGGATTAGTTACTAGTTAGTACGTACACTATCCTGATGATACTAACTTCTAGTATACTAAGAGTAGTATGTTTGAGACATACTCTCTGTGGAGGATTAGTTACTAGTTAGTACGTACACTATCCTGATGATACTAACTTCTAGTATACTAAGAGTAGTATGTTTGAGACATACTATCTGTGGAGGATTAGTTACTAGTTAGTACGTACACTAAACTGATGCATACTAACTTCTAGTATACTAAGAGTAGTATGTTTGAGACATACTATCTGTGGAGGATTAGTTACTAGTTAGTACGTACACTAAACTGATGCATACTAACTTCTAGTATACTAAGAGTAGTATGTTTGAGACATACTATCTGTGGAGGATTAGTTACTAGTTAGTACGTACACTAAACTGATGCATACTAACTTCTAGTATACTAAGAGTAGTATGTTTGAGACATACTATCTGTGGAGGATTAGTTACTAGTTAGTACGTACACTAAACTGATGCATACTAACTTCTAGTATACTAAGAGTAGTATGTTTGAGACATACTATCTGTGGAGGATTAGTTACTAGTTAGTACGTACACTATCCTGATGATACTAACTTCTAGCATACTAAGAGAAGTATGTGATTTGAGACATACTATCTGTGGAGGATTAGTTACTAGTTAGTACGTACACTAAACTGATGCATACTAACTTCTAGTATACTAAGAGTAGTATGTTTGAGACATACTATCTGTGGAGGATTAGTTACTAGTTAGTACGTACACTAAACTGATGCATACTAACTTCTAGTATACTAAGAGTAGTATGTTTGAGACATACTATCTGTGGAGGATTAGTTACTAGTTAGTACGTACACTATCCTGATGATACTAACTTCTAGTATACTAAGAGAAGTATGTGATTTGAGACATACTATCTGTGGAGGATTAGTTACTAGTTAGTACGTACACTATCCTGATGCATACTAACTTCTAGTATACTAAGAGTAGTATGTTTGAGACATACTATCTGTGGAGGATTAGTTACTAGTTAGTACGTACACTAAACTGATGCATACTAACTTCTAGTATACTAAGAGTAGTATGTTTGAGACATACTATCTGTGGAGGATTAGTTACTAGTTAGTACGTACACTATCCTGATGATACTAACTTCTAGCATACTAAGAGAAGTATGTGATTTGAGACATACTATCTGTGGAGGATTAGTTACTAGTTAGTACGTACACTAAACTGATGCATACTAACTTCTAGTATACTAAGAGTAGTATGTTTGAGACATACTATCTGTGGAGGATTAGTTACTAGTTAGTACGTACACTAAACTGATGCATACTAACTTCTAGTATACTAAGAGTAGTATGTTTGAGACATACTATCTGTGGAGGATTAGTTACTAGTTAGTACGTACACTATCCTGATGCATACTAACTTCTAGTATACTAAGAGAAGTATGTGATTTGAGACATACTATCTGTGGAGGATTAGTTACTAGTTAGTACGTACACTAAACTGATGCATACTAACTTCTAGTATACTAAGAGTAGTATGTGATTTGAGACATACTATCTGTGGAGGATTAGTTACTAGTTAGTACGTACACTAAACTGATGCATACTAACTTCTAGCATACTAAGAGTAGTATGTGATTTGAGACATACTATCTGTGGAGGATTAGTTACTAGTTAGTACGTACACTAAACTGATGCATACTAACTTCTAGTATACTAAGAGTAGTATGTGATTTGAGACATACTATCTGTGGAGGATTAGTTACTAGTTAGTACGTACACTAAACTGATGCATACTAACTTCTAGCATACTAAGAGTAGTATGTGATTTGAGACATACTATCTGTGGAGGATTAGTTACTAGTTAGTACGTACACTATCCTGATGCATACTAACTTCTAGCATACTAAGAGTAGTATGTGATTTGAGACACAGCAACGATCGTTCGATCAAACACTCGGTGCTCCATTGATACTGCCTGTTGGTTCTATTCCACCAACATTTGTGTACGGAACATAACGAGCTAAAAATATTGAGTTTAGAACATTTATTTTTGAATCAGTGGAACTAAAACATACAACTTGATTAGAAAAAGTTAAAGGATTCAAATCGAATCATTTAAAAACGTTAAAAACAACATGAAATTGTAAAATAAATTCTAAATGTTTAGTCGAACCGTTCAATCTTGTGATGAAACTGATTCACTTCCAATATTCTTGAAGATTTATTTACTTTCTTTGAACAGAATCCTGATGAATAACAGGAAACAACATGAACTGTCTCCAGAGCCAAACAGGAAATGATGTCATCGATGGTTGTGTGTCTTTGTGTGTGCTGCGGCAGACTGGCCTCCTGTCCAGGGTGTCCCTCGCCAGAGTATGAATGGATGGAACCACTTGTTCTTCAGGTTCTTTCATTCAATCTTCTGCTCGTCTGCCGCGTCCTGAGTGACACCTGTCAATCGTGTCGCCGTCTCCAGTATATTCTGAAGGAACGCCAGACCGGCTTCTAGACTCCGGACCTTCACGGAGCTTTTCTTCTGGGCCTTCTCCATCTTCTCCACCTCTCTGACCAGCGTCTGGTTGTCCCGGGAAAGTTCCGCCTTCTCGTCCAGAAGGTCCCGGACCAGCTGCTGGTCCTTGTCCAGGGAACACACCTGAGACCTCTCGTTCCTCAGCCTCTTCACCACCGACGTGGCCTGAGCTTCGGCTCGCTTCAGCCTGAACTCCAGCGTCCCCTGAGAGCCCGCCATCTTCTTCAGCTTCCTGCTGAGGTGCGAGTTCTTGTCGCGCTCGCTTCGCAGGATGTTGGTGAAGTTCTGGCTGATGCTCTCG
>JACEEU010000734.1:30000-50000 GCA_016630915.1 Callionymus lyra
CATTATATGTGTTTTTAAAACAACGTCAGTCTTTCTTTTAGTCGTAGTTTGATGTCATTATATGTGTTTTTAAAACAACGTCAGTCTTTCTTTTAGTCGTAGTTTGATGTTTCATTATATGTGTTTTTAAAACAACGTCAGTCTTTCTTTTAGTCGTAGTTTGATGTCATTACATGTGTTTTTAAAACAACGTCAGTCTTTCTTTTAGTCGTAGTTTGATGTCATTATATGTGTTTTTAAAACAACGTCAGTCTTTCTTTTAGTCGTAGTTTGATGTCATTACATGTGTTTTTAAAACAACGTCAGTCTTTCTTTTAGTCGTAGTTTGATGTCATTACATGTGTTTTTAAAACAACGTCAGTCTTTCTTTTAGTCGTAGTTTGATGTCATTACATGTGTTTTTAAAACAACGTCAGTCTTTCTTTTAGTCGTAGTTTGATGTCATTACATGTGTTTTTAAAACAACGTCAGTCTTTCTTTTAGTCGTAGTTTGATGTCATTATATGTGTTTTTAAAACAACGTCAGTCTTTCTTTTAGTCGTAGTTTGATGTCATTACATGTGTTTTTAAAACAACGTCAGTCTTTCTTTTAGTCGTAGTTTGATGTCATTACATGTGTTTTTAAAACAACGTCAGTCTTTCTTTTAGTCGTAGTTTGATGTCATTACATGTGTTTTTAAAACAACGTCAGTCTTTCTTTTAGTCGTAGTTTGATGTCATTACATGTGTTTTTAAAACAACGTCAGTCTTTCTTTTAGTCGTAGTTTGATGTCATTATATGTGTTTTTAAAACAACGTCAGTCTTTCTTTTAGTCGTAGTTTGATGTCATTATATGTGTTTTTAAAACAACGTCAGTCTTTCTTTTAGTCGTAGTTTGATGTCATTATATGTGTTTTTAAAACAACGTCAGTCTTTCTTTTAGTCGTAGTTTGATGTCATTATATGTGTTTTTAAAACAACGTCAGTCTTTCTTTTAGTCGTAGTTTGATGTCATTACATGTGTTTTTAAAACAACGTCAGTCTTTCTTTTAGTCGTAGTTTGATGTCATTACATGTGTTTTTAAAACAACGTCAGTCTTTCTTTTAGTCGTAGTTTGATGTCATTACATGTGTTTTTAAAACAACGTCAGTCTTTCTTTTAGTCGTAGTTTGATGTCATTACATGTGTTTTTAAAACAACGTCAGTCTTTCTTTTAGTCGTAGTTTGATGTCATTATATGTGTTTTTAAAACAACGTCAGTCTTTCTTTTAGTCGTAGTTTGATGTCATTACATGTGTTTTTAAAACAACGTCAGTCTTTCTTTTAGTCGTAGTTTGATGTCATTACATGTGTTTTTAAAACAACGTCAGTCTTTCTTTTAGTCGTAGTTTGATGTCATTATATGTGTTTTTAAAGTGTTTGGTTGTTTTTGTCACAACTTTACGAGTCAAGACTGCAGGAGAAACATTTCTTCTCCAGAACTAACAATAAAACCAACAATCATTTAATTAAATAAAAACATGATTTTTGTTGTGTTTATCAGAAAACACAACTGTTGTTATTATTTAAATGTTATTAACGTTAAAAAAACAAAGAAAGTCAACAAGCTCAAGGGTTTAACTACTCATTACTATGTTTATTTGTATATTTTTATACCGTGTAAATGATAAACCAGTTAGCGAGTTAGCGAGCTAGAGGTCATGGGAAAGGCTATAGCGTTTGATTAAGATAAGTTAAAATGGATGCTAATGCTTATGCTAGCATAATTTAGCTACATGATGCTAATGCTTGCGGTGCCGGCGGAGGATCTCCTTTTTTTTTTTTTTTCCCAAACAATCCCCCCCCCCCCCCCCCCCGGGAGATTTTTCCCTTCCTTTTAATTTTTTTTTCCTCAGCCCCCCCCCCCCCCCCCCCCCCCCCCCCCAATCACGAGACACACAGATGATCACATGACCGATCGATCCAGTAGCTCTGTGCTCTGTTGATGTTGTCTGGAGACTCCATGACACCGACGCTTATAAACTGGAATTAAAAGGAATTTAAAAATATATCGAAGGTTAAGACGTTTTATTTTATGGATTAAAAATAACAGAAAAATATTCATATAGATTTTCTTTCAATCAACTATTTAAAAAGTACAACCTTTCCATTAAAAAATGATTCAAGTTAATATAATTTGATTAAAAAATATATATATATATATTTATTATTTATTGCCGGTGTTTTAAACACATTTTTGAGGCGTCAGTAGAGAGTAAAAGAATAAGATAACACACAAGATAAGATGAAAACCAGCTGATAATAGTTGAATATATATCTGAGGGCACCGACACACTACAGTCATAATACTAGTGTGTAAACATGACAGTAACTAGACTAGACGAGAGGAAACAACGATGTTGCTTCAGTTAACGTGAGGCTAGAAAGAGGAAGAGAAGAGGAGGAAGAGGTTAGAGAGTGAGATAAGATGATGATGATGAAGATGATGAAGATGTGTGTTCACACCTCAGTGCTGCAGGAGACACACAAGTGACACATTTGAAGGAAGGAAAGTAAACTGACGTCAAGAGAGTGTTTTGTTTAACTATACAAGGTTTTTCAGTGTTTTGTTGTGTTTTTTTTTTAAAAATTTTTTTTTTTTTTTTTTTGGTGTTTTTTTTTTTTGTTTTTTTTTTTTTTTTAGGGTAGTGCTAGTAACAAGTATTATGTTAGATTGTCCAGTACTGATTGGTGTTGTGATAGTGTAGTAACAAGTATATATGTGTAGTATTGTCCGGTACTTGACTCTGGTGTTGTGATAGTGTAGTAACAAGTATATATGTGTAGTATTGTCAGTACTTGAGTCTGGTGTTGTGATAGTGTAGTAACAAGTATATATGTGTAGTATTGTCCAGTACTTGACTCTGGTGTTGTGATAGTGTAGTAACAAGTATATATGTGTAGTATTGTCCAGTACTTGACTCTGGTGTTGTGATAGTGTAGTAACAAGTATATATGTGTAGTATTGTCCAGTACTTGACTCTGGTGTTGTGATAGTGTAGTAACAAGTATATATGTGTAGTATTGTCCAGTACTTGACTCTGGTGTTGTGATAGTGTAGTAACAAGTATATATGTGTAGTATTGTCCAGTACTTGACTCTGGTGTTGTGATAGTGTAGTAACAAGTATATATGTGTAGTATTGTCCAGTACTTGACTCTGGTGTTGTGATAGTGTAGTAACAAGTATATATGTGTAGTATTGTCCAGTACTTGACTCTGGTGTTGTGATAGTGTAGTAACAAGTATATATGTGTAGTATTGTCCAGTACTTGACTCTGGTGTTGTGATAGTGTAGTAACAAGTATATATGTGTAGTATTGTCCAGTACTTGACTCTGGTGTTGTGATAGTGTAGTAACAAGTATATATGTGTAGTATTGTCCAGTACTTGACTCTGGTGTTGTGATAGTGTAGTAACAAGTATATATGTGTAGTATTGTCCAGTACTTGACTCTGGTGTTGTGATAGTGTAGTAACAAGTATATATGTGTAGTATTGTCCAGTACTTGACTCTGGTGTTGTGATAGTGTAGTAACAAGTATATATGTGTAGTATTGTCCGGTACTTGACTCTGGTGTTGTGATAGTGTAGTAACAAGTATATATGTGTAGTATTGTCCAGTACTTGACTCTGGTGTTGTGATAGTGTAGTTACAAGTATATATGTGTAGTATTGTCCAGTACTTGACTCTGGTGTTGTGATAGTGTAGTAACAAGTATATATGTGTAGTATTGTCCGGTACTTGACTCTGGTGTTGTGATAGTGTAGTAACAAGTATATATGTGTAGTATTGTCCAGTACTTGACTCTGGTGTTGTGATAGTGTAGTAACAAGTATATATGTGTAGTATTGTCCAGTACTTGACTCTGGTGTTGTGATAGTGTAGTAACAAGTATATATGTGTAGTATTGTCCAGTACTTGACTCTGGTGTTGTGATAGTGTAGTAACAAGTATATATGTGTAGTATTGTCCAGTACTTGACTCTGGTGTTGTGATAGTGTAGTAACAAGTATATATGTGTAGTATTGTCCAGTACTTGACTCTGGTGTTGTGATAGTGTAGTAACAAGTATATATGTGTAGTATTGTCCAGTACTTGACTCTGGTGTTGTGATAGTGTAGTAACAAGTATATATGTGTAGTATTGTCCAGTACTTGACTCTGGTGTTGTGATAGTGTAGTAACAAGTATATATGTGTAGTATTGTCCAGTACTTGACTCTGGTGTTGTGATAGTGTAGTAACAAGTATATATGTGTAGTATTGTCCAGTACTTGACTCTGGTGTTGTGATAGTGTAGTAACAAGTATATATGTGTAGTATTGTCCAGTACTTGACTCTGGTGTTGTGATAGTGTAGTAACAAGTATATATGTGTAGTATTGTCCAGTACTTGACTCTGGTGTTGTGATAGTGTAGTAACAAGTATATATGTGTAGTATTGTCCAGTACTTGACTCTGGTGTTGTGATAGTGTAGTAACAAGTATATATGTGTAGTATTGTCCAGTACTTGACTCTGGTGTTGTGATAGTGTAGTAACAAGTATATATGTGTAGTATTGTCCAGTACTTGACTCTGGTGTTGTGATAGTGTAGTAACAAGTATATATGTGTAGTATTGTCCAGTACTTGACTCTGGTGTTGTGATAGTGTAGTAACAAGTATATATGTGTAGTATTGTCCAGTACTTGACTCTGGTGTTGTGATAGTGTAGTAACAAGTATATATGTGTAGTATTGTCCAGTACTTGACTCTGGTGTTGTGATAGTGTAGTAACAAGTATATATGTGTAGTATTGTCCAGTACTTGACTCTGGTGTTGTGATAGTGTAGTAACAAGTATATATGTGTAGTATTGTCCAGTACTTGACTCTGGTGTTGTGATAGTGTAGTAACAAGTATATATGTGTAGTATTGTCCAGTACTTGACTCTGGTGTTGTGATAGTGTAGTAACAAGTATATATGTGTAGTATTGTCCAGTACTTGACTCTGGTGTTGTGATAGTGTAGTAACAAGTATATATGTGTAGTATTGTCCAGTACTTGACTCTGGTGTTGTGATAGTGTAGTAACAAGTATATATGTGTAGTATTGTCCAGTACTTGACTCTGGTGTTGTGATAGTGTAGTAACAAGTATATATGTGTAGTATTGTCCAGTACTTGACTCTGGTGTTGTGATAGTGTAGTAACAAGTATATATGTGTAGTATTGTCCAGTACTTGACTCTGGTGTTGTGATAGTGTAGTAACAAGTATATATGTGTAGTATTGTCCAGTACTTGACTCTGGTGTTGTGATAGTGTAGTAACAAGTATATATGTGTAGTATTGTTCAGTACTTGACTCTGGTGTTGTGATAGTGTAGTAACAAGTATATATGTGTAGTATTGTCCGGTACTTGACTCTGGTGTTGTGATAGTGTAGTTACAAGTATATATGTGTAGTATTGTCCGGTACTTGACTCTGGTGTTGTGATAGTGTAGTAACAAGTATATATGTGTAGTATTGTCCAGTACTTGACTCTGGTGTTGTGATAGTGTAGTAACAAGTATATATGTGTAGTATTGTCCAGTACTTGACTCTGGTGTTGTGATAGTGTAGTAACAAGTATATATGTGTAGTATTGTCCGGTACTTGACTCTGGTGTTGTGATAGTGTAGTAACAAGTATATATGTGTAGTATTGTCCAGTACTTGACTCTGGTGTTGTGATAGTGTAGTAACAAGTATATATGTGTAGTATTGTCCGGTACTTGACTCTGGTGTTGTGATAGTGTAGTAACAAGTATATATGTGTAGTATTGTCCGGCACTCGACTCTGGTGTTGTGATAGTGTAGTAACAAGTATATATGTGTAGTATTGTCCGGCACTCGACTCTGGTGTTGTGATAGTGTAGTAACAAGTATAGGAGCAGGAGGAGGAGGTAAAGAGGTGGAGGAAGAGGAGGAGGAGGAAGAGGAGGAGGAGGAGGAGGTGAAGAGGTGGAGCAGGAGGAGGAGGTGAAGAGGAGGAGGAGGAAGAGGAGGAGGAGGAGGAGGTGAAGAGGAGGAGGAGGAAGAGGAGGAGGAGGAGGAGGTGAAGAGGAGGAGGAGGAAGAGGAGGAGGAGGAGGAGGAGAGGAGGAGGAGGAGGAGGAGGAGGAGGAGGAGGAGGTGAAGAGGTTGAGGAGGAGGAGGAAGAGGAGGAGGAGGAGGAGCGCACAGTTAGTTGGAGCGCTCGGTCCAGTCTCTGTCCGACATCCTGGTTCAACCAGATCCTTCCAGAGAGTGGCAGCTAGTCTTTAGGTCGTCCCTTCTTTTAAACACCTCAAGACACTCCCAAAATAAGTTAAGTAAGTAAATCTGACTCCATCATGAACAACAGATGTTGTTTGATCTGATCACTGACCTAAACAAAGAATCTCCTGACTTCCTTCACACCTATTATCTCAAACCAGGTCTGTAGACCATCAATTCTGTGTCTTGATACTTAAAGAGTCGTGAACGTTCCTTATCTGAACAAGGACAGCATTTCCACGTGGCTCCTTCTTCTACCAATACATATGTCCTTCACAGTCAGCACTTCTAACACAATGGCACCAAGGTCCATACAAGTTAAGGAATAGATGCCCAGAGCCCCTGAACCCTGAACCTTTAAACCCCGAACCTTTTGAACCCTGCTGCCTGGAAAAGGCAGCTGTCGTCAGACAGAATACATGTTTAAGATCTGATTAAGAGATAACATTATCAATGTTTAACAACTGAGTGCACAAGAAAGAGGACATACTTTCAACCCATCAATGAATACACATATAGGGAAGTCATTTAGAATATGTCTTCAGTAAGAAGGGAGGTGAAGAAGAGAGTGCAGACAGGTGTGTTGAAGGAGGGCAGGAGGAGATGACTTTGATTGACACCTCTTAAAACAACAGTTAATAAATATAAGTTTCAATATTATTCAATATGCTGATGACACTGAAGTATTGTTTGTGTCTCTAGGTTTTGTTTCTAAGTTGATGGAGTCACATGGTCAAGGTCGCTGGACGGAGGACGGACTCTCTGATCCTCCTGCTGGACCCACAAAGACCGAGGTGGTCCTCAGTCGACCCGGCTGGTCTAACGGTAACACAACAACTACACTCAGGTGGAGCCGTGAAGATCACATGACAGAGCAGTGAAGATCACATGACAGAGCAGTGAAGATCACATGACAGAACAGTGAAGATCACATGACAGAGCAGTGAAGATCACATGACAGAGCAGTGAAGATCACATGACAGAGCAGTGAAGATCACATGACAGAACAGTGAAGATCACATGACAGAGCAGTGAAGATCACATGACAGAGCAGTGAAGATCACATGACAGAACAGTGAAGATCACATGACAGAACAGTGAAGATCACATGACAGAGTAGTGAAGATCACATGACAGAGCAGTGAAGATCACATGACAGTGCAGTGAAGATCACATGACAGAGCAGTGAAGATCACATGACAGAGCAGTGAAGATCACATGACAGAACAGTGAAGATCACATGACAGAGCAGTGAAGATCACATGACAGAACAGTGAAGATCACATGACAGAGCAGTGAAGATCACATGACAGTGCAGTGAAGATCACATGACAGAGCAGTGAAGATCACATGACAGAACAGTGAAGATCACATGACAGAACAGTGAAGATCACATGACAGAGCAGTGAAGATCACATGACAGAACAGTGAAGATCACATGACAGAGCAGTGAAGATCACATGACAGAACAGTGAAGATCACATGACAGAACAGTGAAGATCACATGACAGAACAGTGAAGATCACATGACAGAACAGTGAAGATCACATGACAGTGCAGTGAAGATCACATGACAGAGCAGTGAAGATCACATGACAGAACAGTGAAGATCACATGACAGAACAGTGAAGATCACATGACAGAACAGTGAAGATCACATGACAGAGCAGTGAAGATCACATGACAGAACAGTGAAGATCACATGACAGAACAGTGAAGATCACATGACAGAACAGTGAAGATCACATGACAGAACAGTGAAGATCACATGACAGAACAGTGAAGATCACATGACAGAACAGTGAAGATCACATGACAGAACAGTGAAGATCACATGACAGAGCAGTGAAGATCACATGACAGTGCAGTGAAGATCACATGACAGTGCAGTGAAGATCACATGACAGTGCAGTGAAGATCACATGACAGTGCAGTGAAGATCACATGACAGAGCAGTGAAGATCACATGACAGAACCGTGAAGATCACATGACAGAGCAGTGAAGATCACATGACAGAGCAGTGAAGATCACATGACAGAACAGTGAAGATCACATGACAGAACAGTGAAGATCACATGACAGAGTAGTGAAGATCACATGACAGAGCAGTGAAGATCACATGACAGAGCAGTGAAGATCACATGACAGAACAGTGAAGATCACATGACAGAACAGTGAAGATCACATGACAGAGCAGTGAAGATCACATGACAGTGCAGTGAAGATCACATGACAGAGCAGTGAAGATCACATGACAGAACAGTGAAGATCACATGACAGAACAGTGAAGATCACATGACAGAACAGTGAAGATCACATGACAGAACAGTGAAGATCACATGACAGTGCAGTGAAGATCACATGACAGTGCAGTGAAGATCACATGACAGAGCAGTGAAGATCACATGACAGAACAGTGAAGATCACATGACAGAACAGTGAAGATCACATGACAGAGCAGTGAAGATCACATGACAGAACAGTGAAGATCACATGACAGAACAGTGAAGATCACATGACAGAGTAGTGAAGATCACATGACAGAGCAGTGAAGATCACATGACAGAACAGTGAAGATCACATGACAGAACAGTGAAGATCACATGACAGTGCAGTGAAGATCACATGACAGTGCAGTGAAGATCACATGACAGAACAGTGAAGATCACATGACAGAACCGTGAAGATCACATGACAGAGCAGTGAAGATCACATGACAGAGTAGTGAAGATCACATGACAGAGTAGTAAAGATCACATGACAGAGCAGTGAAGATCACATGACAGAGCAGTGAAGATCACATGACAGAACAGTGAAGATCACATGACAGAACAGTGAAGATCACATGACAGAGCAGTGAAGATCACATGACAGTGCAGTGAAGATCACATGACAGAGCAGTGAAGATCACATGACAGAACAGTGAAGATCACATGACAGAACAGTGAAGATCACATGACAGAGTAGTGAAGATCACATGACAGAGCAGTGAAGATCACATGACAGAACAGTGAAGATCACATGACAGAACAGTGAAGATCACATGACAGAGTAGTGAAGATCACATGACAGAGCAGTGAAGATCACATGACAGAGTAGTGAAGATCACATGACAGAACAGTGAAGATCACATGACAGAACAGTGAAGATCACATGACAGAACAGTGAAGATCACATGACAGAGTAGTGAAGATCACATGATAGAGTAGTGAAGATCACATGACAGAACAGTGAAGATCACATGACAGAGCAGTGAAGATCACATGACAGAACAGTGAAGATCACATGACAGAACAGTGAAGATCACATGACAGAGCAGTGAAGATCACATGACAGAACAGTGAAGATCACATGACAGAACAGTGAAGATCACATGACAGAGCAGTGAAGATCACATGACAGAACAGTGAAGATCACATGACAGAACAGTGAAGATCACATGACAGAGCAGTGAAGATCACATGACAGAACAGTGAAGATCACATGACAGAACAGTGAAGATCACATGACAGAGCAGTGAAGATCACATGACAGAGACAGTGAAGATCACATGACAGAACAGTGAAGATCACATGACAGAACAGTGAAGATCACATGACAGAGCAGTGAAGATCACATGACAGAACAGTGAAGATCACATGACAGAACAGTGAAGATCACATGACAGAACAGTGAAGATCACATGACAGAGCAGTGAAGATCACATGACAGAACAGTAAAGATCACATGACAGAACAGTGAAGATCACATGACAGAACAGTGAAGATCACATGACAGAACAGTGAAGATCACATGACAGAGCAGTGAAGATCACATGACAGAACAGTGAAGATCACATGACAGAACAGTGAAGATCACATGACAGAACAGTGAAGATCACATGACAGAGCAGTGAAGATCACATGACAGAACAGTAAAGATCACATGACAGAACAGTGAAGATCACATGACAGAACAGTGAAGATCACATGACAGAACAGTGAAGATCACATGACAGAGCAGTGAAGATCACATGACAGAACAGTGAAGATCACATGACAGAACAGTGAAGATCACATGACAGAACAGTGAAGATCACATGACAGAACAGTGATGTTACAACATTAGCTTCTTGACTCGCCTGTGTCACGTCATGGTCGCCTCACAGTCGCACACAAACATCACAAGGCTGATAAAGGACACAAAAGTCTTGAATGAACACACACCTTCACTCGTGCGATCACAGACTCACACTCTCCAACAGGTCAGCGAGTGACGGCCGTGACCAGCACGTCCATGATGAATCCGACCTTTGACCTGACGCAGTGCTTTGAACAGCTCCAGAGCGAAGGTTTCCAGGTGAGAATACACAATGTACACACAAATATAAACACACAACAGTGTCTAAACCTTCATTTTGTGTTCGTCACAGATTCCAGAGAATGACCTGGAGGTTCCTCTGAGAGCAGCTCTGGATCCTCCTGCTGTGCAGAGATACTTGGTCTTCAACTCTGCTGCCTTCCACCTGTTGATGGCGCCGGTAACAACACACCTGACAACACACCTGAGTACACAACTAACTACACACTTGAGTACACAACTGACTACACACCTGAGTACACACCTGAGTACACACCTGAGTACACACCTGACTAAACACCTGGCTACACAACTCACTACAAACCTGACTACACACCTGACAACACACCTGTTACCACAACACTCGTCACCTGACAACACAACACTCGTCACCTGACAACACAACACTCGACACCTAACTACACTACACTCTTCACCTGACAACACAACACTCGTCACCTGACTACACAACACTCGTCACCTGACTACACAACACTCGTCACCTGACAACACATCACTCGTCACCTGACAAAACAACACTTGTCACCTGACAACACAACACTCGACACCTGACAACACAACACTTGTCACCTGACAACACAACACTCGACACCTAACTACACTACACTTATCACCTGACAATACAACACTCGTCACCTGACAACACAACACTCGACACCTGACAACACAACACTTATCACCTGACAACACAACACTCGTCACCTGACTACACAACTTTCCTTCATAGCATGAGCTCAGGTGTGAACAGATGAAACCCCTCACAGTCGTTGCTGGTTGTGCAGGTGTTGTATGTTGTGTTGTGTCGTGCAGGTGTTGTACGTTGTGTTGTGGTGCGCCGTCTTCTCCACCCTCCACCTGTACGTCACCGTCAGTCAATACTGGATCCTCTGCCTGTGCGTCAGCCTGGTCTCCATCCTCCTCACCACCGCCATCATCTTCTTCCTCCACCACAGCAACAACCAGGTGAGTCCACTCCTGCGTGGCTCGTCCGTGTGCTGAGCTGCTTCCTGACCCACAGATCCAAACGACACCGGCGTCCGGCTCCCCCAGGTCATGGGGCCCTTTTGAGCACAACCCGCTGGTTGGTGGGGGTGGCCCGCGACCCCAACCCCCCAGGCACCCTACCAGAAAAACACCACAAAACACCAACAACACCACAAAACAAAAAAAAAAAAACCACAAACAGATCAACATGAACATCGACCTGCGGCTTCCAGGGGACCGCGAGCGCCTGTTGGAGCACCCCCTGGTGGTGGTTGGTGGCCGCCGCACCCCCGCCCCCGCGGCCCCGATGCAGGTACCACCGCGCGAACGACAACAACACAAACAACACAACGAAAAAAAAAAAAACCTCAATATCACCCCATGAAACACCATGAACACACCATGAACACAACATACCATAACACCATGAAGCACAACATTCACCATGAACACACCATGAACACAACATAATAACACCATGAACACAACATAATAACACCATGAACACAACATAATAACACCATGAACACAACATAATAACACCATGAAACACAAACAAATAACACCATGAACACAACATAATAACACCATGAACACAACATAATAACACCATGAACACAACATAATAACACCATGAACAAACATAATAACACCATGAACACAACATAATAACACCATGAACACAACATAATAACACCATGAACACAACATAATAACACCATGAACACAACATAATAACACCATGAACCACAACATAATAACACCATGAACACAACATAATAACACCATGAACACAACATAATAACACCATGAACACAAAAACACCATGAACACAACATAATAACACCATGAACACAACATAATAACACCATGAACACAACATAATAACACCATGAACACAACATAATAACACCATGAACACAAACACATAATAACACCATGAACACAACATAATAACACCATGAACACAACATAATAACACCATGAACACAACATAATAACACCATGAACACAACATAATAACACCATGAACACAACATAATAACACCATGAACACAACATAATAACACCATGAACACACACACAACACATAAACACAACTATAACACCATGAACACAACATAATAACACCATGAACACACCATAATAACACCATGAACACACCATCACAAACACACCACAAACACACCATGAACACAACATAATAACACCACAAACACACCACAAACACACCACAAACACACCACAAACACACCACAAACACACCACAAACACACCACAAACACACCACAAACACACCACAAACACACCACAAACACACCACAAACACACCACAACACACACACTCACACACACACCACAAACACACCACAAACACACCACAAACACACCACAAACACACCACAAACACACCACAAACACACCACAAACACACCACAAACACACCACAAACACACCACAAACACACCACAAACACCACAAACACAAACATGTCGTTGTGGTCAGATCTTCTTCATCTACTGGGACATGCGTCCGTGTCTGATGTCACTGACGGAGACGCTGGAGCAGCTTCAGAGCTTCACAGACGTTCAGGTGACTTGTTGTTCGTCACCAGAGAGTTAGACTCTTACCTTCTCTGTTGTTCTTCACCAGCACAAACTGAAGAAGACCATGTCTCACCTGGTCCTGGTGGCCGACGCACAGGTGAGGTCAGAGGTCGAGGACCCTGACGAGCACCGACCCCTGCTGGGACACGAGGGCGGGAACTCTTCCCAGACCAGCCGACAGGAGGATCCTAAGATCACCTTGAACTACAGCCTCGTCCCAGACGTTAGTTTACCTGCTCAGGTGAGTCACACCATCACTCCCTCAGAAGTTAGAGGCTCCTTCTGTGATCCACCCGACGACAGCTGGACTTCAGAGTCAACATCCTGACGCTTTCACCATCATCTCTGGAGACTTCAATCAACCTGGACTCTACTCTCTACTCTACTCTCACTACTTCCCAGCAGGCGCTGGATTGTCCCTCCAGGAATAACAGGACAATTGACCTTCTTTATACTAACTTGAAGGACGCGTACAGAGACTTGAAGGTCTGATCATGACCTGGTCCACCTTCAGTCACAGTTCACTCCAGACAATACATTCACAATTTTAGTTTTTGACATATACACAACACTCATCACCTGACAACACAACACCCATCACCTGACAACACAACACTCATCACCTGACACACACACCACACACACAACAAACTCATCACCTAACAACACAAACACCACACCGCACCAACACTCAACCCAACACCACACACCACAACACACCACAACACACCACAAAACACCACACACACACCACAAACACCACACACACACACTACACACCACAAACACACCACAAACACACTCACAAACACACCACAAAACACTCATCACCTACACCACAAACACAACACTCATCACCTACAAACACACAACAAACAGTTGTGGTCAGATCTTCTTCATCTCTGGGACATGCGTCCGTGTCAACACACCACGTTCAGGTGACTTGTTGTTCGTCACCAGAAGACCTCCTTCTCTTTCTTCACCAGCACAAACTGAAGAAGACCATGTCCCACCTGGTCCTGGTGGCACGCACAGGTGAGGCACACCGAGCACCGACCCCTCTGGGACACGAGGGCGGGAACTCTTCCCAGACCAGCCGACAGGAGGATCCCTAGACACCGACTACAGCCTCGTCCCAGACGTTAGCTACCTGCTCAGGGAGCACACCATCACTCCCTCAGAAGTTAGAGGCTCCTTCTGTGATCCACCCGAACAGCTGGACTTCAGAGTCAACATCCCTGACGCTTTCACCATCATCTCTGGAGACTTCAATCAACCTGGACTCTACTCTCTACTCTTCTCACTTCCCAGCAGGCGCTGGATTGTCCCTCCAGGAATAACAGGACAATTGACCTTCTTTATACTAACTTGAAGGACGCGTACAGAGACTTGAAGGTCTGATCATGACCTGGTCCACCTTCAGTCACAGTTCATCGAAAACATTCCCAATTTTTTTTTTTCCAGTTCACTCCCCCCCCCAGAACACAACACTCATCACCTGACAACACAACACTCATCACCTGACAACACAACACTCATCACCTGACAACACAACACTCACGACAACACAACACTCATCACCTGACAACACAACACTAGCGACAACACAACACTCATCACCTGACAACACAACACTCACACCAACACAACACTCACGACAACACAACACAACACTCACGACAACAAACAACACAACACACTCACGACAACACAACACTCATCACCTGACAACAAAACACTCATCACCTGACAACACAACACTCATCACCTGACAAAACAACACTCATCACCTGACAACACAACACTCATCACCTGACAAAAAAACACTCACGACAACACAACACTCACGACAACAAAACACTAACGACAACACAACACTCATCACCTGACAACACAACACTCACGACAACACAACACTCACAACAACACAACACTCACGACAACACAACACTCATCACCTGACAACAAAACACTAACGACAACACAACACTCATCACCTGATAACACAACACTCACGACAACACAACACTCACAACAATACAACACTCACGACAACACAACACTCATCACCTGACAACAAAACACTCACGACAACACAACACTCACGACAACAAAACACTCACGACAACACAACACTCACGACAACACAACACTCACGACAACACAACACTCATCACCTGACAACACAACACTCACAACAACACAACACTCACGACAACACAAGTCATGATCCACGGTCTTGCTCGACTGACGCCGGTTCCTCCTCAGGTGGTGGCGCAGCAGCTGCTGCTGACCTACAGCACCTTGTACGTGAAGCTGCTGGTGTCCGAGCGCCTGGCGGGCCCCTCGCATCACCGCATGAGGGGCCACAGGAGCCACTGCAGCACGGCGCCGTTCTGCCTCTGCCACTACATCAAGACCAAGATCCTCCGATAGCGGCCCAAAACTTCTCTGGTTATTTTTGATAGTTTGTGACATGTTGACATGTTTTCAACGAGAGCTGCGTCTCTGAAAAGTGTTTTAGGTCGAGCTGTTTATGAACGTCAACAGTGCAATAAATGAAGTGTAAATGGTCTGCTGGGGATTAACTGTTGAGTGAGATGGCGGAGGGGAAGAAAGGGTTCTTTTGGCGGGGGGTTCTGGTCCGTAGGGCTCTGTAGCGCCTACCTGAGGGTAGGGGGCAGATCCAGGGTGAGTCGGGTCTTTGATGATGTTCCCTGCTCTCTTCCTGGTCCTGGACTCGTTCAGTACCCTGATGGAGGGCAGGGTGGCACCAATGATCCGCTCTGCAGTCGTCACAGTCGCAGAAGTCTCCTCCTGTCCTGCTGTTTTGCTGCTGCGAACCACACGGTGATGGAGGAGGAAAGATTGACGACTGCACTGTAGAAGTTCAAGAAACAGATGCTCTGACAGGACTTGTCTCCTCAGCTGAAGCAGGAAGTACATCCTCTGCTGGGCTTTCTTCAGTATGCAGGTGATGTTAGCAGGTGATGTTAGCAGGTGATGTTAGCAGGTGATGTTAGCAGGTGATGTTAGCAGGTTATGTTAGCAAGTGATGTTAGCAGGTGATGTTAGCAGGTAATGTTAGCAGGTGATGTTAGCAGGTGATGTTAGCAGGTGATGTTAGCAGGTGATGTTAGCAGGTGATGTTAGCAGGTGATGTTAGCAGGTGATGTTAGCAGGTGATGTTAGCAGGTGATGTTAGCAGGTGATGTTAGCAGGTGATGTTAGCAGGTGATGTTAGCAGGTGATGTTAGCAGGTGATGTTAGCAGGTGATGTTAGCAGGTGATGTTAGCAGGTGATGTTAGCAGGTGATGTTAGCAGGTGATGTTAGCAGGTGATGTTAGCAGGTGATGTTAGCAGGTGATGTTAGCAGGTGATGTTAGCAGGTGATGTTAGCAGGTGATGTTAGCAGGTGATGTTAGCAGGTGATGTTAGCAGGTGATGTTAGCAGGTGATGTTAGCAGGTGATGTTAGCAGGTGATGTTAGCAGGTGATGTTAGCAAGTGATGTTAGCAGGTGATGTTAGCAGGTGATGTTAGCATGTGATGTTAGCAAGTGATGTTAGCAGGTGATGTTAGCAGGTGATGTTAGCAAGTGATGTTAGCAGGTGATGTTAGCAGGTGATGTTGGCAGGTGATGTTAGCAGGTGATGTTAGCAAGTGATGTTAGCAGGTGATGTTAGCAGGTGATGTTAGCAAGTGATGTTAGCAGGTGATGTTAGCAGGTGATGTTAGCAGGTGATGTTAGCAGGTGATGTTAGCAGGTGATGTTAGCAGGTGATGTTAGCAGGTGATGTTAGCAGGTGATGTTAGCAGGTGATGTTAGCAGGTGATGTTAGCAGGTGATGTTAGCAGGTGATGTTAGCAGGTGATGTTAGCAGGTGATGTTAGCAGGTGATGTTAGCAGGTGATGTTAGCAGGTGATGTTAGCAGGTGATGTTAGCAGGTGATGTTAGCAGGTGATGTTAGCAGGTGATGTTAGCAGGTGATGTTAGCAGGTGATGTTAGCAGGTGATGTTAGCAGGTGATGTTAGCAGGTGATGTTAGCAGGTGATGTTAGCAGGTGATGTTAGCAGGTGATGTTAGCAGGTGATGTTAGCAGGTGATGTTAGCAGGTGATGTTAGCAGGTGATGTTAGCAGGTGATGTTAGCAGGTGATGTTAGCGAGAGTGATGTTAGCAGGTGATGTTAGCAGGTAGGTGATGTTAGCAGGTGATGTTAGCAGGTGATGTTAGCAGGTGATGTTAGCAGGTGATGTTAGCAGGTGATGTTAGCAGGTGATGTTAGCAGGTGATGTTAGCAGGTGATGTTAGCAGGTGATGTTAGCAGGTGATGTTAGCAGGTGATGTTAGCAGGTGATGTTAGCAGGTGATGTTAGCAGGTGATGTTAGCAGGTGATGTTAGCAGGTGATGTTAGCAGGTGATGTTAGCAGGTGATGTTAGCAGGTGATGTTAGCAGGTGATGTTAGCAGGTGATGTTAGCAGGTGATGTTAGCAGGTGATGTTAGCAGGTGATGTTAGCAGGTGATGTTAGCAGGTGATGTTAGCAGGTGATGTTAGCAGGTGATGTTAGCAGGTGATGTTAGCAGGTGATGTTAGCAGGTGATGTTAGCAGGTGATGTTAGCAGGTGATGTTAGCAGGTGATGTTAGCAGGTGATGTTAGCAGGTGATGTTAGCAGGTGATGTTAGCAGGTGATGTTAGCAGGTGATGTTAGCAGGTGATGTTAGCAGGTGATGTTAGCAGGTGATGTTAGCAGGTGATGTTAGCAGGTGATGTTAGCAAGTGATGTTAGCAGGTGATGTTAGCAGGTGATGTTAGCAGGTGATGTTAGCAGGTGATGTTAGCAAGTGATGTTAGCAGGTGATGTTAGCAGGTGATGTTAGCAGGTGATGTTAGCCTCCCACTTCAGGTCCCGGGAGATTGTGGTGTCCAGGAACTTGAAGGAGGCAGTGAAACAGTGAATCAAACACGTTAAGTCATCAAAGGAAAGACGGTCAAACATAGCAGAAAAACTGTCTGCAGTATCGGCTGAGATGACACGCCTCTGAGACCTAACTTTCAAAGGCTTAGGTTCAGGGATGAAGTCCAGGTTGAACAAGACAAGAGAATGATCACTCAGATGGACATCATGTACAGATACATTAGAAATGTTCAGGCCAAGAGTAAAAACTAAGTCTAAAATGTGGCCTTTTTGATGAGTGGGTTCAGAAACATGTTCAAAATTAAAGGCTTCAGTTAAAGTTCAAAGTTCTTTAGCAGAACAAGATGTGACGTCACAAGACGAAAGACTCGGATTCTTCCGGGACGAGATGCTCCTTAAGAATGGGAAGAACCCGCCAAGAAATCAGCTGAAGACCGTGCACACCTGCCTGGCCTGTCACAGAGTAAACAAAAACAAGGTCATCACAGGGTCAACGTGACAAAAATACAAAGACACGTTGTGATTTAAAAACACACAAGACTTGATTCTCCTTGTACATTTAAAAATGGTGTTCTATGTTGATACAGTTCCGTGAAAAAGAGATGAATGAAAAGAAGCGTCTGATGCTGTTAAAGCACTGAAGCACTTCCTGATTCTATTGTTACTCTTTAAACCTCCAGATATTCAATATTTTACCTTCAAATATCTACGAAAACCGTCCTGAGCATGTGACCTGGATCCGAGTCCCTCATTGGTCCGCAGTGTTTGTGTAATTATCCCCCGACCCTGACCCCGAGTCCAGTCGTGGCGCCGCAGGAAGACCTAAACACACACCGCGAGGGAAGCTGTGATGATGACCAGCGACGTGTGAAGGTGGAAGCCTCGTGCGGAGCCAGCGATGGACGCGACGCTGGCTCTCGACAGGAGGTTAAATGACCATCTGTGGCCCAAACACACACACACACACACACACACACACTCACACACACACACACTCACACACACACACACACACACACTCACACACACACACCACACAAACACACACTACAAACTAAACCCCCTCACACCACCACACCACCCCACTCAACCACACACCCCCCCACCCCACCCCTCACACCCACCCCACCACACACACACACAACACACACTCACACACACACACACACACACACACCACACTCACAGACACACACTCACACACACAACACACTCACACACACACAACACTCACACACACACACACACACACACACACACACACACACACACACACACACACACACACACACTCACAACACACACTCACACACACACTCACACACACACACTCACACACACACTCAACACTCAACACACACACACACTCACACACACACACTCACACACACACTCACACACACACACTCACACACACACACACACACACACTCACACACACACACACACACACACACACACACTCACACACCACACACCACACTCACACACACACACACACACACCACTCAACACACACACACACACACACACACACACACAAACACCCCCCACACTCACACACACACACACACACACACTCACACACACACACACACACAACTTGTAAACACAACAAGAGTCGTCTCTCTCAACACTGACCTGAACAGCTCCCATCATGCTTTGCTGCCCAAACAACTTGACACAGCTGCGGATGACGTTTGTCAACATAGACGTAAGAGTTTAAACACATTATTGTATCGATTATTAGACGTCACTAAATAGATCAGTGTGTAGAACTGCATCATGGGAGTTCAGTGTTTTGTTGGCACCATAAGTAAGGTGTGTGTGAT
>JACEEU010000734.1:60000-92500 GCA_016630915.1 Callionymus lyra
ATGGTATTTAGTTACTGTATCATTACTTTAATGTTTTTTATCATTACTTTAATGGTATTTAGTTACTGTATCATTACTTTAAGTTAATGTATGTTTAGTTACTGTATCATTACTTTAATGGTATTTAGTTACTGTATCATTACTTTAATGGTATTTAGTTACTGTATCACTACTTTAATGGTATTTAGTTACTGTATCATTACTTTAATGGTATTTAGTTACTGTATCATTACTTTAATGGTATTTAGTTACTGTATCATTACTTTGATGTTGTTTATTACTGTATCATTACTTTGATGTTGTTTGTTACTGTATCATTACTTTAATGGTATTTAGTTACTGTATCATTACTTTGATGTTGTTTATTACTGTATCATTACTTTAATGGTATTTAGTTACTGTATCATTACTTTGATGTTGTTTATTACTGTATCATTACTTTAATGTTGTTTGTTACTGTATCATTACTTTGATATTGTTTATTACTGTATCATTACTTTGATGTTGTTTGTTACTGTATCATTACTTTAATGTTGTTTAGTTACTGTATCATTACTTTGATGTTGTTTGTTACTGTATCATTACTTTAATGGTATTTAGTTACTGTATCATTACTTTGATGTTGTTTATTACTGTATCATTACTTTGATGTTGTTTATTACTGTATCATTACTTTGATGTTGTTTATTACTGTATCATTACTTTGATGTTGTTTATTACTGTATCATTACTTTGATGTTGTTTATTACTGTATCATTACTTTGATGTTGTTTGTTACTGTATCATTACTTTAATGGTATTTACTTACTGTATCATTACTTTGATGTTGTTTATTACTGTATCATTACTTTGATGTTGTTTGTTACTGTATCATTGACTTTAATGGTTTTTGTTACTGTATCATTACTTTAATGGTATTTAGTTACTGTATCATTACTTTGATGTTGTTTGTTACTGTATCATTACTTTGATGTTGTTTGTTACTGTATCATTACTTTGATGTTGTTTATTACTGTATCATTACTTTGATGTTGTTTGTTACTGTATCATTACTTTGATGTTGTTTGTTACTTCATTACTTTACTTTACTGTATCATTACTTTGATGTTGTTTGTTACTGTATCATTACTTTGATGTTGTTTGTTACTGTATCATTACTTTGATGTTGTTTATTACTGTATCATTACTTTGATGTTGTTTATTACTGTATCATTACTTTGATGTTGTTTATTACTGTATCATTACTTTGATGTTGTTTGTTACTGTATCATTACTTTAATGTTGTTTGTTACTGTATCATTACTTTGATATTGTTTATTACTGTATCATTACTTTGATGTTGTTTGTTACTGTATCATTACTTTGATGTTGTTTATTACTGTATCATTACTTTGATGTTGTTTGTTACTGTATCATTACTTTGATATTGTTTATTACTGTATCATTACTTTGATGTTGTTTGTTACTGTATCATTACTTTGATGTTGTTTGTTACTGTATCATTACTTTAATGTTGTTTGTTACTGTATCATTACTTTGATGTTGTTTGTTACTGTATCATTACTTTGATGTTGTTTGTTACTGTATCATTACTTTGATGTTGTTTGTTACTGTATCATTACTTTGATATTGTTTATTACTGTATCATTACTTTGATGTTGTTTGTTACTGTATCATTACTTTAATGTTGTTTATTACTGTATCATTACTTTGATGTTGTTTGTTACTGTATCATTACTTTGATATTGTTTATTACTGTATCATTACTTTGATGTTGTTTGTTACTGTATCATTACTTTAATGGTATTTACTTACTGTATCATTACTTTGATGTTGTTTATTACTGTATCATTACTTTGATGTTGTTTGTTACTGTATCATTACTTTGATGTTGTTTATTACTGTATCATTACTTTGATATTGTTTGTTACTGTATTATAACTTTAATGGTATTTAGTTACTGTATCATTACTTTAATGATATTTAGTTACTGTATCATTACTTTGATGTTGTTTGTTACTGTATCATTACTTTGATGTTGTTTATTACTGTATCATTACTTTGATGTTGTTTGTTACTGTATCATTACTTTGATGTTGTTTGTTACTGTATCATTACTTTAATGGTATTTAGTTACTGTATCATTACTTTGATGTTGTTTATTTACTGTGTCATTACTTTAATGTTATTTAGTTACTGTATCATTACTTTAATGTTATTTATTTACTGTATCATTACTTTAATGTTATTTAGTTACTGTATCATTACTTTAATGTTGTTATTTACTGTATCATTATTTATTTTTTTTTAATGTATCATTACTTTAATGTTATTTAGTTACTGTATCATTACTTTGATGTTGTTTGTTACTGTATCATTACTTTGATGTTGTTTATTTACTGTGTCATTACTTTAATGTTATTTAGTTACTGTATCATTACTATAATGTTATTTATTTACTGTATCATTACTTTGATGTTGTTTGTTACTGTATCATTACTTTAATGTTATTTAGTTACTGTATCATTACTTTAATGTTATTAAGTTACTGTATCATTACTTTGCTGTTGTTTATTTACTGTATCATTACTTTAATGTTATTTAGTTACTGTATCATTACTTTGATGTTGTTTTGTTATTGTATCATTGATTGAATGATTGTACACGTACAATAATAATACACCGATTGATCAATAATCGTTTACAAAGAGTCTCTACAATCAAACGGAAGACTTGAAAGCATAATTGTGGTTCTAAGAGTATTTAAGAGTATTTCTAGTGCAGTAGTTTCACAGCGAGCCACAGTCGTGTTGTACCTGCACAGCCTTGATGATGGCGATGATGCCGGTGGGCCAGAAGCAGCAGACGGTGGTGAGCACAGCGATGGGCAGGTAGTCGTGAGGAGGTCTGCGGTCCATCAGAGTGATGCTGGGAGGCATCTGCATGGGGTGGATCTGACTCGGGGGGATGGCGGGGTGACCCCCTGCAGCTGGCATGTACGGCTGCGCCTGATCGGAGAAGACCATGTTCATGAGGAGGTATTTTATACTAGTCACAGTATTTTATACTAGTCACAGTTATTTATACTAGTCACAGTATTTTATACTATTAACAGTATTTTATACTAGTCACAGTATTTTATACTAGTCACAGTTATTTATACTAGTCACAGTATTTTATACTAGTCACAGGATTTTATACTAGTCACAGTATTTTATACTAGTCACAGTTATTTATACTAGTCACAGTATTTTATACTAGTCACAGGATTTTATACTAGTCACAGTATTTTATACTAGTCACAGTTATTTATACTAGTCACAGTATTTTATACTAGTCACAGGATTTTATACTAGTCACAGTATTTTATACTAGTCACAGTTATTTATACTAGTCACAGTATTTTATACTAGTCACAGGATATTATACTAGTCACAGTATTTTATACTAGTCACAGTATTTTATACTAGTCACAGTTATTTATACTAGTCACAGTATTTTATACTAGTCACAGTTATTTATACTAGTCACAGTTATTTATATTAGTCACAGTATTTATACTAGTCACAATATTTTATACTAGTCACAGTATTTTATACTAGTCACAGTTATTTATACTAGTCACAGTATTTATACTAGTCAAAGTATTTTATACTAGTCACAGTTATTTATACTAGTCACAGTATTTATACTAGTCACAGTTATTTATACTAGTCACAGTTATTTATACTAGTCACAGTATTTATACTAGTCACAATATTTTATACTAGTCACAGTATTTTATACTAGTCACAGTTATTTATACTAGTCACAGTATTTATACTAGTCACAATATTTTATACTATTCACAGTATTTTATACTAGTCACAGGATTTTATACTAGTCACAGTATTTTATACTAGTCACAGGATTTTATACTAGTCACAGGATTGTATACTAGTCACAGTATTTTATACTAGTCACAGTATTTTATACTAGTCACAGGATTTTATACTATGTAGTCACAGTATTTTATACTAGTCACAGGATTGTATACTAGTCACAGTATTTTATACTATTAACAGTATTTTATACTAGTCACAGTATTTGATACTAGTCACAGTTATTTATACTAGTCACAGGATTTTATACTAGTCACAGTTATTTATACTATTCACAGTTATTTATACTAGTCACAGTTATTTATACTAGTCACAGTATTTATACTAGTCACAATATTTTATACTAGTCACAGTATTTTATACTAGTCACAGTTATTTATACTAGTCACAGTATTTTATACTAGTCATTATATTTTATACTATTCACAGTATTTATACTAGTCACAGGATTTTATACTAGTCACAGTATTTTATACTAGTCACAGGATTGTAAACTAGTCACAGTATTTCATACTAGTCACAGTATTTTATAATAGTCACAGGATTTTATACTAGTCACAGTATTTGATACTAGTCACAGTATTTTTTACTAGTCACAGGATTTTATACTAGTCATAGTATTTGATACTAGTCACAGTTATTTATACTAGTCACAGGATTTTATACTAGTCACAGTTATTTATACTAGTCAGAGTATTTGATACTAGTAACAGTATTTTATACTAGTCACAGTATGTGATACTAGTCACAGTTATTTATACTAGTCAGAGTATTTGATACTAGTAACAGTATTTTATACTAGTCACAGTATGTGATACTAGTCACAGTTATTTATACTAGTCACAGGATTTTATACTATTCACAGTTATTTATACTAGTCACAGTATTTATACTAGTAACAGTATTTTATACTAGTCACAGTATTTGATACTAGTCACAGGATTTTATACTAGTCACATTTATTTATACTAGTCACAGTATTTATACTAGTCACAGTATTTTATACTTGTCACAGTTATTTATACTAGTCACAGTTATTTATACTAGTCACAGTATTTATACTAGTCACAGTATTTTATACTAGTCACAGTTATTTATACTAGTCACAGTTATTTATACTAGTCACAGTATTTTATACTTGTCACAGTTATTTATACTAGTCACAGTTATTTATACTAGTCACAGTTATTTATACTAGTCACAGTTATTTATACTAGTCACAGTATTTTATACTTGTCACAGTTATTTATACTAGTCACAGTTATTTATACTAGTCACAGTTATTTATACTAGTCACAGTATTTATACTAGTCACAGTATTTTATACTAGTCACAGTTATTTATACTAGTCACAGTATTTTATACTAGTCACAGTATTTTATACTAGTCACAGTTATTTATACTAGTCACAGTATTTTATACTAGTCACAGTTATTTATACTAGTCACAGTATTTCATACTAGTCACAGTATTTTATACTAGTCACAGTATTTTATACTTGTCAGAGTTATTTATACTATTCACAGTTATTTATACTAGTCACAGTATTTGATACTAGTCACAGTATTTGATACTAGTCACAGTTATTTATACTAGTCACAGTATTTTATACTAGTCACAGTATTTATACTAGTCACAGTATATTATACTAGTCACAGTATTTGATACTAGTCAGAGTTATTTATACTATTCACAGTTATTTATACTAGTCACAGTATTTTATACTAGTCACAGTATTTTATACTAGTCACAGTATTTATACTAGTCACAGTATTTTATACTAGTCACAGTATTTATACTAGTCACAGTATTTTATACTAGTCACAGTATTTGATACTAGTCACAGTATTTATACTAGTCACAGTATTTTATACTAGTCACAGTATTTGATACTAGTCAAAGTTATTTATACTATTGAAAGTTATTTATACTAGTAACAGTATTTTATAATAGTCACAGTATTTGATACTATTCACAGTTATTTATACTAGTCACAGTATTTTATACTAGTCACAGTATTTGATAATAGTCACAGTTATTTATACCAGTCACAGTTATTTATACTAGTCACAGTATTTTATACTAGTCACAGTATTTTATACTAGTCACAGTATTTTATACTAGTCAAAGTTATTTATACTAGTCACAGTATTTTTACTAGTCACAGTCCCATATTATACTAGTCACAGTTATTTATACTAGTCACAGTTATTTATACTAGTCACATTATTTATACTAGTCACAGTATTTTATACTAGTCACAGTTATTTATACTAGTCACAGTTATTTATACTATTCACAGTTATTTATACTAGTCACAGTATTTTATACTAGTCACAGTATTTTATAGTACTCACAGTTATTTATACTAGTCACAGTATTTTATACTAGTCACAGTATTTATACTAGTCACAGTATTTTATACTAGTCACAGTATTTTATACTAGTCAAAGTTATTTATACTAGTCACAGTTATTTATACTAGTCACAGTATTTTATACTAGTCACAGTATTTTTATACTAGTCACAGTTATTTATACTAGTCACAGTTATTTATACTAGTCACAGTATTTTATACTAGTCACAGTTATTTTATACTAGTCACAGTTATTTATACTAGTCACAGTTATTTTATACTAGTCACAGTTATTTATACTAGTCACAGTATTTATACTAGTCACAGTTATTTATACTAGTCACAGTATTTTATTTATACTAGTCACAGTATTTTATACTAGTCACAATATTTTATACTAGTCACAGTATTTTATACTAGTCACAGTTATTTATACTAGTCACAGTATTTATACTAGTCACAATATTTTATACTAGTCACAGTATTTTATACTAGTCACAGTAATTTATACTAGTCACAGTATTTATACTAGTCACAATATTTTATACTATTCACAGTATTTTATACTAGTCACAGGATTTTATACTAGTTCACAGTATTTTATACTAGTCACAGTATTTTATACTAGTCACAGGATTGTATACTAGTCACAGTATTTTATACTAGTCACAGTATTTTATACTAGTCACAGGATTTTATACTATGTAGTCACAGTATTTTATACTAGTCACAGGATTGTATACTAGTCACAGTATTTTATACTATTAACAGTATTTTATACTAGTCACAGTATTTGATACTAGTCACAGTTATTTATACTAGTCACAGGATTTTATACTAGTCACAGTTATTTATACTATTCACAGTTATTTATACTAGTCACAGTTATTTATACTAGTCACAGTATTTATACTAGTCACAATATTTTATACTAGTCACAGTATTTTATACTAGTCACAGTTATTTATACTAGTCACAGTATTTATACTAGTCATTATATTTTATACTATTCACAGTATTTTATACTAGTCACAGGATTTTATACTAGTCACAGTATTTTATACTAGTCACAGGATTGTAAACTAGTCACAGTATTTCATACTAGTCACAGTATTTTATAATAGTCACAGGATTTTATACTAGTCACAGTATTTGATACTAGTCACAGTATTTTTTACTAGTCACAGGATTTTATACTAGTCATAGTATTTGATACTAGTCACAGTTATTTATACTAGTCACAGGATTTTATACTAGTCACAGTTATTTATACTAGTCAGAGTATTTGATACTAGTAACAGTATTTTATACTAGTCACAGTATGTGATACTAGTCACAGTTATTTATACTAGTCAGAGTATTTGATACTAGTAACAGTATTTTATACTTGTCACAGTATTTTATACTAGTCACAGTTATTTATACTAGTCACAGTATTTATACTAGTCACAGTATTTTATACTAGTCACAGTTATTTATACTAGTCACAGTTATTTATACTAGTCACAGTATTTTATACTTGTCACAGTTATTTATACTAGTCACAGTATTTATACTAGTCACAGTATTTTATACTAGTCACAGTTATTTATACTAGTCACAGTTATTTATACTAGTCACAGTATTTATACTAGTCACAGTATTTTATACTAGTCACAGTATTTTATACTAGTCACAGTTATTTATACTAGTCACAGTATTTTATACTAGTCACAGTATTTTATACTAGTCACAGTTATTTATACTAGTCACAGTATTTTATACTAGTCACAGTTATTTATACTAGTCACAGTATTTCATACTAGTCACAGTATTTTATACTAGTCACAGTATTTTATACTTGTCACAGTTATTTATACTAGTCACAGTTATTTATACTAGTCACAGTATTTTATACTAGTCACAGTATTTATACTAGTCACAGTATTTTATACTAGTCACAGTATTTATACTAGTCACAGTATTTATACTAGTCACAGTATATTATACTAGTCACAGTATTTGATACTAGTCACAGTTATTTTATACTAGTCACAGTTATTTATACTAGTCACAGTATTTTATACTAGTCACAGTATTTTATACTAGTCACAGTATTTTATACTAGTCACAGTATTTTATACTAGTCACAGTATTTATACTAGTCACAGTATTTTATACTAGTCACAGTATTTACTAGTCACAGTATTTATACTAGTCACAGTATTTTATACTAGTCACAGTATTTGATACTAGTCAAAGTTATTTATACTATTCAAAGTTATTTATACTAGTAACAGTATTTTATAATAGTCACAGTATTTGATACTATTCACAGTTTTTTTATACTAGTCACAGTATTTTATACTAGTCACAGTATTTGATAATAGTCACAGTTATTTATACCAGTCACAGTTATTTATACTAGTCACAGTTATTTATACTAGTCACAGTATTTTATACTAGTCACAGTATTTTATACTAGTCAAAGTTATTTATACTAGTCACAGTTATTTATACTAGTCACAGTATTTATACTAGTCACAGTATTTTATACTTGTCACAGTTATTTATACTAGTCACAGTTATTTATACTAGTCACAGTATTTTATACTAGTCACAGTTATTTATACTAGTCACAGTTATTTATACTATTCACAGTTATTTATACTAGTCACAGTTATTTATACTAGTCACAGTATTTTATAATAGTCACAGTATTTTATAATAGTCACAGTATTTGATACTATTCACAGTTATTTATACTAGTCACAGTATTTTATACTAGTCACAGTATTTATACTAGTCACAGTATTTTATACTAGTCACAGTATTTTATACTAGTCAAAGTTATTTATACTAGTCACAGTTATTTATACTAGTCACAGTATTTATACTAGTCACAGTATTTTATACTTGTCACAGTTATTTATACTAGTCACAGTTATTTATACTAGTCACAGTATTTTATACTAGTCACAGTTATTTATACTAGTCACAGTTATTTATACTATTCACAGTTATTTATACTAGTCACAGTATTTTATAATAGTCACAGTATTTTATAATAGTCACAGTATTTGATACTATTCACAGTTATTTATACTAGTCACAGTATTTTATACTAGTCACAGTATTTGATACTAGTCACAGTTATTTATACTAGTCACAGTTATTTATACTAGACACAGTATTTATACTAGTCACAGTATTTTATACTTGTCACAGTTATTTATACTAGTCACAGTATTTTATACTAGTCACAGTATTTTATACTAGTCACAGTATTTGATACTAGTCACAGTTATTTATAGTAGTCACAGTTATTTATACTAGTCACAGTATTTTATACTTGTCACAGTTATTTATAATAGTCACAGTTCAAGTAATTTCTATTATTTTTATAAAACACAAATATTTGCACTATCCATCCATCCATCCATCCATCATTCCTCCATCCATCCATCCATCCATCCGTCCATCATCCCTCCATCCATCCATCCATCCATCCATCCATCCATCCATCCATCCATCCATCCATCCATCCATCCATCCATCCATCCATCCATCCATCCATCCATCCATCCATCCATCCATCCATCCATCCATCCATCCATCCGTGCATCAAGACTCAAAGAAAAGACTCAAACCGAGGTCATGGGGTAGACGGGCACATAAGCCGTGCAGGGCTGCAGCTGGAGAGGGTAGCCGGGGTGGATGTATCCCACCTGGGGGTGAGGCATGGCTCCTCCGGGGCCCTGAGTCTGAACTGTGTAGCCCTGTGGGGGTCCAGAGGGGGGCATGGAGTTGCAGTGGAACTGAGTCTCTTGGAGGTAACTCTCGGAGCCCGGAGGTGGAGGCGGAGGAGGGTAGTTGGGCTGCGTCCCCAGAGCAGGAGCCATGTTGGGGTGTTGAGGCATGTTGGGGTCTTGAGGGCCAGGGATGTATGGAGGGGGCTGCATCTGACGGCCTGAGTCATCCAGACCTGGAGACAAGAAGAGACATGAAGACAAGAAGACAAGAAGACAAGAAGACATGAAGACATGAAGACATGAAGACATGAAGACAAGAATACATGAAGACATGAAGACATGAAGACAAGAATACATGAAGACATGAAGACATGAAGACAAGAAGACATGAAGACATGAAGACATGAAGACAAGAATACATGAAGACATGAGGACATGAAGACATGAAGACATGAAGACAAGAATACATGAAGACATGAGGACATGAAGACATGAAGACATGAAGACATGAAGACAAGAATACATGAAGACATGAAGACATGAAGACATGAAGACATGAAGACATGAAGACAAGAATACATGAAGACATGAGGACATGAAGACATGAAGACATGAAGACAAGAATACATGAAGACATGAAGACATTAAGACAAGAATACATGAAGACATGAAGACATGAAGACAAGAAGAGACATGAAGACAAGAAGACAAGAAGACAAGAAGACATGAAGACATGAAGACAAGAATACATGAAGACATAAGAATACATGAAGACATGAAGGACATGAAGACATGAAGACATGAAGACACATGAAGACATGAAGACAAGAAGAGACATGAAGACATGAAGACAAGAAGAGACATGAATACAAGAAGAGACATGAAGACATGAAGAGACATGAAGAAATGAAGACATGAAGACAAGAAGAGACATGAAGACATGAAGACATGAAGACATGAAGAGATGAATACATGAAGACAAGAAGACAATAAGACAAGAAGACAAGAAGACATGAAGACAAGAAGAGACATGAAGACATGAAGACATGAAGACAAGAAGACATGAAGACAAGAAGACATGAAGACATGAAGACAAAGATGAATACATGAAGACATGAGGACATGAATACATGAAGACATGAAGACAAGAAGACAAGACGACAAGAAGACATGAAGACAAGAAGACATGAAGACATGAAGACAAGAAGACAAGACGACAAGACATGAAGACAAGAAGACATGAAGACATGAAGACATGAAGACAAGAAGACATGAAGACATGAAGACATGAAGACAAGAAGACATGAAGACATGAAGACATGAAGACAAGAAGAGACATGAAGACAAGAAGACAAGAAGACAAGAAGACAAGAAGACATGAAGACATGAAGAGACATGAATACAAGAAGAGACATGAAGACAAGAAGACAAGAAGACAAGAAGACAAGAAGACATGAAGACATGAAGAGACATGAATACAAGAAGAGACATGAAGACATGAAGAGACATGAAGAAATGAAGACATGAAGACAAGAAGAGACATGAAGACATGAAGACATGAAGACATGAAGAGATGAAGACAAGAATACATGAAGACATGAAGACATGAAGACATGAAGACAAGAATACATGAAGACATGAAGACATGAAGACAAGAAGAGACATGAAGACAAGAAGACATGAAGACATGAAGACATGAAGACATGAAAGACATGAAGACATGAAGACATGAAGACATGAAGACATGAAGACATGAAGACATGAAGACATGAAGACAAGAAGACATGAAGACAAGAAGACAAGAAGACATGAAGACAAGAAGACATGAAGACATGAAGAAGACAAGAAGACAAGAAGACAAGAAGACATGAAGACATGAAGACATGAAGAAGACATGAAGACAAAGAGACATGAAGACAAGAAGACAAGAAGACAAGAAGACAAGAAGACATGAAGGACATGAAGACAGAAGACATGAATACAAGAAGAGACATGAAGACATGAAGAAGACATGAAGAACATGAAGACATGAAGACAAGAAGACAAGACAAGACATGAAGACATGAAGACATGAAGACATGAAGACATGAAAGAAGACAAGAAGAGACATGAAGACATGAAGACATGAAGACATGAAGACATGAAGACATGAAGACATGAAGACATGAAGACATGAAGACAAGAAGACAAGAAGAAAGACATGAAAGACAAAGACATGAAGACATGAAGACATGAAGACAAGAAGAGACATGAAGACATGAAGACATGAAGACATGAAGACAAGAAGACATGAAGACAAGAAGAGACATGAAGACATGAAGACATGAAGACAAGAAGACATGAAGACAAGAAGAGACATGAAGACAAGAAGACAAGAAGAGACATGAAGAGCAAGAAGACATGAAGACATGAAGAGACATGAAGACATGAAGACATGAAGAGACATGAAGACAAGAAGAGACATGAAGACAAGAAGAGACATGAAGACATGAAGACATGAAGAGACATGAAGACAAGAAGACATGAAGACATGAAGACATGAAGACAAGAAGAGACATGAAGACATGAAGACAAGAAGACATGAAGACAAGAAGAGACATGAAGACAAGAAGACAAGAAGAGACATGAAGAGAAGAAGACATGAAGACATGAAGAGACATGAAGACATGAGGACATGAAGAGACATGAAGACAAGAAGGGACATGAAGACAAGAAGACATGAAGACATGAAGACATGAAGAGACATGAAGACAAGAAGACATGAAGACAAGAAGAGACATGAAGACAAGAAGGACATGAAGACATGAAGACATGAAGACATGAAGACATGAAGACATGAAGACATGAAGACATGAAGACATGAAGACATGAAGACATGAAGACAAGAAGACATGAAGACATGAAGACAAGAAGACATGAAGACATGAAGACATGAAGACATGAAGACATGAAGAGACAGGAAGACAAGAAGACAAGTGTTTGTTGTTGTGATGTGTTACTCTATTGTTTCATCAGTGTGTTGTTGTGATGTGTGACTCTATTGTATCATCAGTGTGTGTGTTGTGGTGATGTGTGACTCTATTGTATCATCAGTGTGTGTGTGTGTGTTGTTGTGATGTGTGACTCTATTGTATCATCAGTGTGTGTGTTGTTGTGATGTGTTACTCTATTATTTAATCAGTGTGTGTTGTTGTGATGTGTGACTCTATTGTATCATCAGTGTGTGTGTGTTGTTGTGATGTGTGACACTATTGTATCATCAGTGTGTGTGTGCTGTTGTGATGTGTGACTCTATTGTATCATCAGTGTGTGTGTTGTTGTGATGTGTTACTCTATTATTTAATCAGTGTGTGTTGTTGTGATGTGTGACTCTATTGTATCATCAGTGTGTGTGTGTTGTTGTGATGTGTGACTCTATTGTATCATCAGTGTGTGTGTTGTTGTGATGTGTGACTCTATTGTATCATCAGTGTGTGTGTGTTGTTGTGATGTGTGACTCTATTGTATCATCAGTGTGTGTGTGTTGTTGTGATGTGTGACTCTATTGTATCATCAGTGTGTGTGTTGTTGTGATGTGTGACTCTATTGTATCATCAGTGTGTGTGTTGTTGTGATGTGTGACTCTATTGTATCATCAGTGTGTGTGTGTTGTTGTGATGTGTGACTCTATTGTATCATCAGTGTGTGTGTGTTGTTGTGATGTGTGACTCTATTGTATCATCAGTGTGTGTGTGTTGTTGTGATGTGTGACTCTATTGTATTATCAGTGTGTGTGTGTTGTTGTGATGTGTGACTCTATTGTATCATCAGTGTGTGTGTGTCGTTGTGATGTGTGACTCTATTGTATCATCAGTGTGTGTTTGTACAAAACTCTCTTTTCATTGAAATATTGACATTAGAAAATGATCTTAAGCTCCGCCCATAACCATAACCACACCCACTCTGCTGTGATTGGTCAAGCATGGAGGTTTGTCACCACACATCATCAAGGGACACCAGAGTTGATACTAGTTGAGTTTAATGACACCAGAGTTGATACTAGTTGATGTTTAATGACACCAGAGTAGATACTAGTTTATGTTTAATGACACCAGAGTTGATACTAGTTGATGTTTAATGACACCAGAGTTGATACTAGTTGATGTTTAATGACACCAGAGTTGATACTAGTTGATGTTTAATGACACCAGAGTTGATACTAGTTGATGTTTAATGACACCAGAATAGATACTAGTTGATGTTTAATGACACCAGAGTTGATACTAGTTGATGTTTAATGACACCAGAGTTGATACTAGTTGATGTTTAATGACACCAGAGTTGATACGAGTTGATGTTTAATGACACCAGAGTAGATACTAGTTGATGTTTAATGACACCAGAGTTGATACTAGTTGATGTTTAATGACACCAGAATAGATACTAGTTGATGTTTAATGACACCAGAGTTGATACTAGTTGATGTTTAATGACACCAGAGTTGATACTAGTTGATGTTTAATGACACCAGAGTTGATACTAGTTGATGTTTAATGACACCAGAGTTGATACTAGTTGATGTTTAATGACACCAGAGTTGATACTAGTTGATGTTTAATGACACCAGAGTTGATACTAGTTGATGTTTAATGACACCAGAGTTGACACGAGTTGATGTTTAATGACACCAGAGTTGATACTAGTTGATGTTTAATGACACTAGAGTTGATACTAGTTGATGTTTAATGACACCAGAGTTGATACTAGTTGATGTTTAATGACACCAGAGTTGATACTAGTTGATGTTTAATGACACCAGAGTTGATACTAGTTGATGTTTAATGACACCAGAGTTGATACTAGTTGATGTTTAATGACACCAGAGTTGATACTAGTTGATGTTTAATGACACCAGAGTTGATACTAGTTGATGTTTAATGACACCAGAGTTGATACGAGTTGATGTTTAATGACACCAGAGTTGATACTAGTTGATGTTTAATGACACCAGAGTTGATACTAGTTGATGTTTAATGACACCAGAGTTGATACGAGTTGATGTTTAATGACACCAGAGTTGATACGAGTTGATGTTTAAACGACTTCAGAGATGAAGCGAGTGCAGGACTATGTTCTGCGAGTGAAGGCGAGGAAAAGGTGATGTATTGTGACAAGGGCAGGAGGAGGAGGAGCCATGAAGAAGAGATGATGGAGATGAATAGAGGAAGAGATGGAGCTGCTGAGTGATGACGACTCGAGCTCCAGGTCTTTACATAATCGACTGTCACGAGCAGGAAGTCGAGCACAAGAGTGAGGAGCACGTGCTGGGAAAGGTCAAGTGAAGAAAACATACTCAGACCTGATCCATGATCCTTCACTTTCATCCTTCAAGACCTCGTCACCCTGAGTGAACCATCCTGCTGATGGAGTCACTGCAGCTTCTTCTAAACACACAGTAACAAGTAAAATGTGGAGTATTGTCCAGTACTTGACTCTGGTGTTGTGATAGTGTAGTAACAAGTATATATGTGTAGTATTGTCCAGTACTTGACTCTGGTGTTGTGATAGTGTAGTAACAAGTATATATGTGTAGTATTGTCCAGTACTTGACTCTGGTGTTGTGATAGTGTAGTAACAAGTATATATGTGTAGTATTGTCCAGTACTTGACTCTGGTGTTGTGATAGTGTAGTAACAAGTATATATGTGGAGTATTGTCCAGTACTTGACTCTGGTGTTGTGATAGTGTAGTAACAAGTATATATGTGTAGTATTGTCCAGTACTTGACTCTGGTGTTGTGATAGTGTAGTAACAAGTATATATGTGTAGTATTGTCCAGTACTTGACTCTGGTGTTGTGATAGTGTAGTAACAAGTATATATGTGGAGTATTGTCCAGTACTTGACTCTGGTGTTGTGATAGTGTAGTAACAAGTATATATGTGTAGTATTGTCCAGTACTTGACTCTGGTGTTGTGATAGTGTAGTAACAAGTATATATGTGTAGTATTGTCCAGTACTTGACTCTGGTGTTGTGATAGTGTAGTAACAAGTATATATGTGTAGTATTGTCCAGTACTTGACTCTGGTGTTGTGATAGTGTAGTAACAAGTATATATGTGGAGTATTGTCCAGTACTTGACTCTGGTGTTGTGATAGTGTAGTAACAAGTATATATGTGTAGTATTGTCCAGTACTTGACTCTGGTGTTGTGATAGTGTAGTAACAAGTATATATGTGTAGTATTGTCCAGTACTTGACTCTGGTGTTGTGATAGTGTAGTAACAAGTATATATGTGGAGTATTGTCAAGTACTTGACTCTGGTGTTGTGATAGTGTAGTAACAAGTATATATGTGTAGTATTGTCCAGTACTTGACTCTGGTGTTGTGATAGTGTAGCAACAAGTATATATGTGTAGTATTGTCCAGTACTTGACTCTGGTGTTGTGATAGTGTAGTAACAAGTATATATGTGTAGTATTGTCCAGTACTTGACTCTGGTGTTGTGATAGTGTAGTAACAAGTATATATGTGTAGTATTGTCCAGTACTTGACTCTGGTGTTGTGATAGTGTAGTAACAAGTATATATGTGGAGTATTGTCCAGTACTTGACTCTGGTGTTGTGATAGTGTAGTAACAAGTATATATGTGTAGTATTGTCCAGTACTTGACTCTGGTGTTGTGATAGTGTAGTAACAAGTATATATGTGTAGTATTGTCCAGTACTTGACTCTGGTGTTGTGATAGTGTAGTAACAAGTATATATGTGTAGTATTGTCCAGTACTTGACTCTGGTGTTGTGATAGTGTAGTAACAAGTATATATGTGGAGTATTGTCCAGTACTTGACTCTGGTGTTGTGATAGTGTAGTAACAAGTATATATGTGTAGTATTGTCCAGTACTTGACTCTGGTGTTGTGATAGTGTAGTAACAAGTATATATGTGTAGTATTGTCCAGTACTTGACTCTGGTGTTGTGATAGTGTAGTAACAAGTATATATGTGGAGTATTGTCCAGTACTTGACTCTGGTGTTGTGATAGTGTAGTAACAAGTATATATGTGTAGTATTGTCCAGTACTTGACTCTGGTGTTGTGATAGTGTAGTAACAAGTATATATGTGTAGTATTGTCCAGTACTTGACTCTGGTGTTGTGATAGTGTAGTAACAAGTATATATGTGTAGTATTGTCCAGTACTTGACTCTGGTGTTGTGATAGTGTAGTAACAAGTATATATGTGTAGTATTGTCCAGTACTTGACTCTGGTGTTGTGATAGTGTAGTAACAAGTATATATGTGGAGTATTGTCCAGTACTTAACTCTGGTGTTGTGATAGTGTAGTAACAAGTATATATGTGTAGTATTGTCCAGTACTTGACTCTGGTGTTGTGATAGTGTAGTAACAAGTATATATGTGTAGTATTGTCCAGTACTTGACTCTGGTGTTGTGATAGTGTAGTAACAAGTATATATGTGTTATATTGTCCAGTACTTGACTCTGGTGTTGTGATAGTGTAGTAACAAGTATATATGTGTAGTATTGTCCAGTACTTGACTCTGGTGTTGTGATAGTGTAGTAACAAGTATATATGTGTAGTATTGTCCAGTACTTGACTCTGGTGTTGTGATAGTGTAGTAACAAGTATATATGTGTTGTATTGTCCAGTACTTGACTCTGGTGTTGTGATAGTGTAGTAACAAGTATATATGTGTAGTATTGTCCAGTACTTGACTCTGGTGTTGTGATAGTGTAGTAACAAGTATATATGTGGAGTATTGTCCAGTACTTAACTCTGGTGTTGTGATAGTGTAGTAACAAGTATATATGTGTAGTATTGTCCAGTACTTGACTCTGGTGTTGTGATAGTGTAGTAACAAGTATATATGTGTAGTATTGTCAGTACTTGACTCTGGTGTTGTGATAGTGTAGTAACAAGTATATATGTGTTATATTGTCCAGTACTTGACTCTGGTGTTGTGATAGTGTAGTAACAAGTATATATGTGTAGTATTGTCCAGTACTTGACTCTGGTGTTGTGATAGTGTAGTAACAAGTATATATGTGTAGTATTGTCCAGTACTTGACTCTGGTGTTGTGATAGTGTAGTAACAAGTATATATGTGTTGTATTGTCCAGTACTTGACTCTGGTGTTGTGATAGTGTAGTAACAAGTATATATGTGTAGTATTGTCCAGTACTTGACTCTGGTGTTGTAGTATTTACAGACCACATGACTCTTGACGAAGTCGTAACTGCTTTCATATGTTTTCAAACCAAAATATGACAAAATATGTCCAAACTCACTGTATCCTCTCGTCCTCAGTCATCATTCTTCCTTTAGCTGTGGAGGACGTAACAACTACTACCATCTAGAGGCTGGAGGTTTAATTGCAACACAGAAATAAAAACTTTGAAGTTACGATATTGAAATCAGTGCAATATTCGATATTGGTGTCTTGAAGTGCGATATCGATAATAATGCGATATTTTTTTCTTTCATCTTAAAATGTAGCCACGAGTACTGTAGTGAAGGTCGTGGGTTAAATAAGGAAAATGATGATATTTTTCTTTCGTTTATTTCCGTGCTTGTGTGTCGACATGATCAGTCGCAGGACTTGCATCGGTTTCCCGCCAAACTGAGCGACATCAGAGAGGAGCCGCCGGCGCGTCGTGATATCACCAAATCAATAATAAATCCTTGTACACGCACACATAACACTTTATAAATGACGCTAACAACTTAGCTCATTAGCATACGGTGAAGACGGACACATAGCACTTTATAAATGATGCTAACAACTTAGCTCGTTAGCATACAGTGAAGACGGACACACAACACTTTATAAATGAAGCTAACCACTTAGCTCGTTAGCATACGGTGAAGACGCACACATAACACTTTATAAATGACGCTAACAACTTAGCTCATTAGCATACGGTGAAGACGGACACATAGCACTTTATAAATGACGCTAACAACTTAGCTCGTTAGCATACGGTGAAGACGGACACATAACACTTTATAAATGACGCTAACAACTTAGCTCATTAGCATACGGTGAAGACGGACACATAGCACTTTATAAATGATGCTAACAACTTAGCTCGTTAGCATACGGTGAAGACGGACACACAACACTTTATAAATGACGCTAACCACTTAGCTCGTTAACATACGGTGAAGACGGACACATAGCACTTTATAAATGATGCTAACAACTTAGCTCATTAGCATACGGTGAAGACGGACACACAACACTTTATAAATGACGCTAACCACTTAGCTCGTTAACATACGGTGAAGACGGACACATAGCACTTTATAAATGATGCTAACAACTTAGCTCATTAGCATACGGTGAAGACGGACACATAGCACTTTATAAATGATGCTAACAACTTAGCTCGTTAGCATACAGTGAAGACGGACACACAACACTTTATAAATGACGCTAACCACTTAGCTCGTTAACATACGGTGAAGACGGACACATAACACTTTATAAATGACGCTAACAACTTAGCTCATTAGCATACAGTGTAGATGGACACATAACACTTTATAAATGACGCTAACAACTTAGCTCGTTAGCATACGGTGAAGACGGACAGGTTTGTTTGGAAGTTCCACGATCTTCTAAGAAAACAACTGAGACGAGATGAAAAGTTCTTACAATATGTTGCTTTAACAAAGGAGGTTGAAAGAGACGAGTGACTGGATCACTAGTGTTTGACTAGATCATAAGTTAGTATTACTTCACTGGATCACTAGTGTTTGACTAGATCATAAGTTAGTATTACTTCACTGGATCACTAGTGTTTGACTAGATCACAAGTTAGTATTACTTCACTGGATCACTAGTGTTTGACTAGATCATAAGTTAGTATTACTTCACTGGATCACTAGTGTTTGACTAGATCATAAGTTAGTATTACTTCACTGGATCACTAGTGTTTGACTAGATCACAAGTTAGTATTACTTCACTGGATCACTAGTGTTTGACTAGATCACAAGTTAGTATTACTTCACTGGATCACTAGTGTTTGACTAGATCACAAGTTAGTATTACTTCACTGGATCACTAGTGTTTGACTAGATCATAAGTTAGTATTACTTCACTGGATCACTAGTGTTTGACTAGATCACAAGTTAGTATTACTTCACTGGATCACTAGTGTTTGACTAGATCACAAGTTAGTATTACTTCACTGGATCACTAGTGTTTGACTAGATCATAAGTTAGTATTACTTCACTGGATCACTAGTGTTTGACTAGATCATAAGTTAGTATTACTTCACTGGATCACTAGTGTTTGACTAGATCATAAGTTAGTATTACTTCACTGGATCACTAGTGTTTGACTAGATTATAAGTTAGTATTACTTCACTGGATCACTAGTGTTTGACTAGATCATAAGTTAGTATTACTTCACTGGATCACTAGTGTTTGACTAGATCATAAGTTAGTATTACTTCACTGGATCACTAGTGTTTGACTAGATCATAAGTTAGTATTACTTCACTGGATCACTAGTGTTTGACTAGATCATAAGTTAGTATTACTTCACTGGATCACTAGTGTTTGATTAGATCATAAGTTAGTATTACTTCACTGGATCACTAGTGTTTGACTAGATCATAAGTTAGTATTACTTCACTGGATCACTAGTGTTTGACTAGATCATAAGTTAGTATTACTTCACTGGATCACTAGTGTTTGACTAGATCATAAGTTAGTATTACTTCACTGGATCACTAGTGTTTGACTAGATCACAAGTTAGTATTACTTCACTGGATCACTAGTGTTTGACTAGATCATAAGTTAGTATTACTTCACTGGATCACTAGTGTTTGACTAGATCACAAGTTAGTATTACTTCACTGGATCACTAGTGTTTGACTAAATCGTAAGTTAGTATTACTTCACTGGATCACTAGTGTTTGTCTAGATCATAAGTTAGTATTACTTCACTGGATCACTAGTGTTTGACTAGATCATAAGTTAGTATTACTTCACTGGATCACTAGTGTTTGACTAGATCATAAGTTAGTATTACTTCACTGGATCACTAGTGTTTGATTAGATCATAAGTTAGTATTACTTCACTGGATCACTAGTGTTTGACTAGATCATAAGTTAGTATTACTTCACTGGATCACTAGTGTTTGACTAGATCATAAGTTAGTATTACTTCACTGGATCACTAGTGTTTGACTAGATCATAAGTTAGTATTACTTCACTGGATCACTAGTGTTTGACTAGATCATAAGTTAGTATTACTTCACTGGATCACTAGTGTTTGACTAGATCATAAGTTAGTATTACTTCACTGGATCACTAGTGTTTGACTAGATCATAAGTTAGTATTACTTCACTGGATCACTAGTGTTTGACTAGATCACAAGTTAGTATTACTTCACTGGATCACTAGTGTTTGACTAGATCATAAGTTAGTATTACTTCACTGGATCACTAGTGTTTGACTAGATCATAAGTTAGTATTACTTCACTGGATCACTAGTGTTTGACTAGATCATAAGTTAGTATTACTTCACTGGATCACTAGTGTTTGACTAGATCATAAGTTAGTATTACTTCACTGGATCACTAGTGTTTGACTAGATCATAAGTTAGTATTACTTCACTGGATCACTAGTGTTTGACTAGATCATAAGTTAGTATTACTTCACTGGATCACTAGTGTTTGACTAGATCATAAGTTAGTATTACTTCACTGGATCACTAGTGTTTGACTAGATCATAAGTTAGTATTACTTCACTGGATCACTAGTGTTTGACTAGATCATAAGTTAGTATTACTTCACTGGATCACTAGTGTTTGACTAGATCATAAGTTAGTATTACTTCACTGGATCACTAGTGTTTGACTAGATCATAAGTTAGTATTACTTCACTGGATCACTAGTGTTTGACTAGACATAAGTTAGTATTACTTCACTGGATCACTAGTGTTTGACTAGATCATATGTTAGTATTACTTCACTGGATCACTAGTGTTTGACTAGATCATAAGTTAGTATTACTTCACTGGATCACTAGTGTTTGACTAGATCATATGTTAGTATTACTTCACTGGATCACTAGTGTTTGACTAGATCATAAGTTAGTATTACTTCACTGGATCACTAGTGTTTGACTAGATCATAAGTTAGTATTACTTCACTGGATCACTAGTGTTTGACTAGATCATAAGTTAGTATTACTTCACTGGATCACTAGTGTTTGACTAGATCATAAGTTAGTATTACTTCACTGGATCACTAGTGTTTGACTAGATCATAAGTTAGTATTACTTCACTGGATCACTAGTGTTTGACTAGATCATAAGTTAGTATTACTTCACTGGATCACTAGTGTTTGACTAGATCATAAGTTAGTATTACTTCACTGGATCACTAGTGTTTGACTAGATCATAAGTTAGTATTACTTCACTGGATCACTAGTGTTTGACTAGATCATAAGTTAGTATTACTTCACTGGATCACTAGTGTTTGACTAGATCATAAGTTAGTATTACTTCACTGGATCACTAGTGTTTGACTAGATCATAAGTTAGTATTACTTCACTGGATCACTAGTGTTTGACTAGATCATAAGTTAGTATTACTTCACTGGATCACTAGTGTTTGACTAGATCATAAGTTAGTATTACTTCACTGGATCACTAGTGTTTGACTAGATCATAAGTTAGTATTACTTCACTGGATCACTAGTGTTTGACTAGATCATAAGTTAGTATTACTTCACTGGATCACTAGTGTTTGACTAGATCATAAGTTAGTATTACTTCACTGGATCACTAGTGTTTGACTAGATCATAAGTTAGTATTACTTCACTGGATCACTAGTGTTTGACTAGATCATAAGTTAGTATTACTTCACTGGATCACTAGTGTTTGACTAGATCATAAGTTAGTATTACTTCACTGGATCACTAGTGTTTGACTAGATCATAAGTTAGTATTACTTCACTGGATCACTAGTGTTTGACTAGATCATAAGTTAGTATTACTTCACTGGATCACTAGTGTTTGACTAGATCATAAGTTAGTATTACTTCACTGGATCACTAGTGTTTGACTAGATCATAAGTTAGTATTACTTCACTGGATCACTAGTGTTTGACTAGATCATAAGTTAGTATTACTTCACTGGATCACTAGTGTTTGACTAGATCATAAGTTAGTATTACTTCACTGGATCACTAGTGTTTGACTAGATCATAAGTTAGTATTACTTCACTGGAAATACTGAGACAAGACGCGTCGTCATAGCAACCGAGCCTAACACAGTTCACAGACGGACGGAGACGTAAACAACAACGAGACATAGAAGTACAAACTTTACAGAACGTGACACTGATTGATCGAAGTAAGTATTTAAGAAATTATTGATAATATTTTTCACATGTTTTCGATGCATATCACACGTGACAATATCACGATATCAATATTTTTCCGATATTAAAATATAGAAACTTAAAAAAAATTCCAAAAATAGAGATTTGTTGATTGATTGACACAATAATCCCATAATACTGTAACATTCATTAACATCCAATTTCATGATCAATAAAAGTGTGTCTTTCCTGCAGTTGTTCTGACCACACAGTCGGTTAACTAACATATTTACACTGACCGTTAGCATTAGCAACTAGCTAGCTCAACTGAAGTGTGATCAATATATCGATGATAGTCAATAGAATAATAACTAATCAATACTATCAAGTTGTTTATTTTTTATTCTTCCAAGAAAGATTTTTTTAATAAAAAAATTTTTTTTTTAAGAGACCCCCTCCCCCTTTTTTTTTTTTTTACGATTATCTTCATTGTTATTTAATATTTTGTTAGATTATCTTCATTGTTATTTAATATTTTGTTAGATTATCTTCATTGTTATTTAATATTTTTGTTAGATTATCTTCATTGTTATTTAATATTTTGTTAGATTATCTTCATTATTATTTAATATTTTTGTTAGATTATCTTCATTATTATTTAATATTTTGTTAGATTATCTTCATTCTTATTTAATATTTTGTTAGATTATCTTCATTCTTATTTAATATTTTGTTGGATTATCTTCATTCTTATTTAATATTTTGTTAGATTATCTTCATTCTTATTTAATATTTTGTTAATTTATCTTCATTCTTATTTAATATTTTGTTAGATTATCTTCATTGTTATTTAATATTTTGTTGGATTATCTTCATTCTTATTTAATATTTTGTTAGATTATCTTCATTCTTATTTAATATTTTGTTAGATTATCTTCATTCTTATTTAATATTTTGTTAGATTATCTTCATTCTTATTTAATATTTTGTTAGATTATCTTCATTCTTATTTAATATTTTGTTAGATTATCTTCATTCTTATTTAATATTTTGTTGGATTATCTTCATTCTTATTTAATATTTTGTTAGATTATCTTCATTCTTATTTAATATTTGTTGGATTATCTTCATTCTTATTTAATATTTTGTTAGATTATCTTCATTCTTATTTAATATTTTGTTAGATTATCTTCATTCTTATTTAATATTTTGTTAATTTATCTTTATTCTTATTTAATTTTTTGTTAATTTATCTTCATTCTTATTTAATATTTGTTGGATTATCTTCATTCTTATTTAATATTTTGTTGGATTATCTTCATTCTGATTTAATATTTTTTTTAGATTATCTTCATTCTTATTTAATATTTTTGTTAGATTATCTTCATTATTATTTAATATTTTTGTTAGATTATCTTCATTATTATTTAATATTTTTGTCAGATTATCTTCATTGTTATTTAATATTTTTTTTAGATTATCTTCATTCTTATTTAATATTTGTTGGATTATCTTCATTGGTATTTAATATTTTGTTGGATTATCTTCATCGTTATTTAATATTTGTTGGATTATCTTCATTGGTATTTAATATTTTGTTGGATTATCTTCATTCTGATTTAATATTTTTTTAGATTATCTTCATTCTTATTTAATATTTTGTCAGATTATCTTCATTCTTATTTAATATTTTGTCAGATTATCTTCATTCTTATTTAATATTTTGTCAGATTATCTTCATTCTTATTTAATATTTTGTTAATTTATCTTTATTCTTATTTAATATTTTGTCAGATTATCTTCATTCTTATTTAATATTTGTTGGATTATCTTCATTGGTATTTAATATTTTGTTGGATTATCTTCATTCTTATTTAATATTTTGTTAGATTATCTTCATTCTTATTTAATATTTTGTTAATTTATCTTCATTTTTATTTAATATTTTGTTAGATTATCTTCATTCTTATTTAATATTTTTTTTAGATTATCTTCATTCTTATTTAATATTTTGTCAGATTATCTTCATTCTTATTTAATATTTTGTTAGATTATCTTCATTCTTATTTAATATTTTGTTAGATTATCTTCATTCTTATTTAATATTTGTTGGATTATCTTCATTCTTATTTAATATTTTGTTAGATTATCTTCATTCTTATTTAATATTTTGTCAGATTATCTTCATTCTTATTTAATATTTTGTTAGATTATCTTCATTCTTATTTAATATTTTGTTAGATTATCTTCATTCTTATTTAATATTTTGTTAGATTATCTTCATTCTTGTTTAATATTTGTTGGATTATCTTCATTCTTATTTAATATTTTGTTAGATTATCTTCATTCTTATTTAATATTTTGTTAGATTATCTTCATTCTTATTTAATATTTTGTTAATTTATCTTTATTCTTATTTAATATTTTGTTAATTTATCTTCATTCTTATTTAATATTTGTTGGATTATCTTCATTGTTATTTAATATTTTTGTTAGATTATCTTCATTATTATTTAATATTTTTTTTAGATTATCTTCATTCTTATTTAATATTTGTTGGATTATCTTCATTCTTATTTAATATTTTGTTAGATTATCTTCATTCTTATTTAATATTTGTTGGATTATCTTCATTCTTATTTAATATTTGTTAGATTATCTTCATTGGTATTTAATATTTTGTTGGATTATCTTCATTCTTATTTAATATTTGTTGGATTATCTTCATTCTTATTTAATATTTTGTTAGATTATCTTCATTCTTATTTAATATTTTGTTAATTTATCTTCATTTTTATTTAATATTTTGTTAGATTATCTTCATTCTTATTTAATATTTTGTTAATTTATCTTCATTCTTATTTAATATTTTGTTAGATTATCTTCATTCTTATTTAATATTTTGTTAGATTATCTTCATTCTTATTTAATATTTTGTTAGATTATCTTCATTCTTATTTAATATTTTGTTAAGATTATCCATTTTATTTAATTTGTCAGATTATCTTCATTCTTATTTAATATTTTGTCAGATTATCTTCATTCTTATTTAATATTTTGTCAGATTATCTTCATTCTTATTTAATATTTTGTCAGATTATCTTCATTCTTAAAGCTAAAGGTTGTCACTCAGTGTTACATAACTGTCAGACTCTCTCTCGTCATTGAAGTAAAAGTACTACAGTACTACTAGATTATAATCTAGTAGTACTGTAGCAACAACCATTAGCATCGTAGCATCACGTCATGCTAACACGATATAACAGATCGATATCATGGAATCGCTTCTATCGATCATCTCCTCCTCGTACACACGCGTCACGCGTCAGATTCTCTTCTTCTTCTGGAACAAAAGATCATGAAGAAATAAATTCCCAACAACGAACCGTGTTTTTCCGACATTCCTTCGACGTCCAGTTGAACGGCGGCTGTTCGTTCTTCTCCGGAGACTCTCGGGAACGTTCGTGCGCAGCGATGCAGGTGATTTAGTTCATGTTCGTCTCAAGATGTTCCTTCTTTCATCCGCTCAGGTGTGTTTGTTCAACCACTCGCTCCCTCTCTCTCTCTTCTTCCTCCTCCTCTCTTCTCTCTCTCTCTTCCTCCTCCTCCTCTCTTCTCTCTCTCTCTCTTCCTCCTCCTCCTCTCTTCTCTCTCTCTCTCTCTTCCTCCTCCCTCTTCTCTCTCTCTTTCTTCTCTCTTACTCCTCCCTCTTCTCTTCTCTTCCTCTCTCTCTCTTTCTCTCTCCCCTCTCTCTCTCTCCTCCTCTCTTCTTTTTAAATTCTATTTATTTCTCCTCCTCCCTCTTTCTCTCTATCTCTCTTCTCTCTTCTCCTTCTCCTCCTCTCTCTCTCTCTCCTCTCTTTCTTCTTTCTCTTCTTCTCTCTTCCTCTCTCTCTTCTCTCTCTCTCTCTCCTCCTCCTCCTCTCTTTTCTCTCTCTCTTCTCTCTCTCCTCCTCTCTCTCTTCTCTCTCTCTCTCTTCCTCCTCCTCCTCTCTTCTCTCTCTCCCTCTCTTCCTCCTCTCTCTCTCCTCCTCCTCTCTCTCTCTCTCTCTCTCTCTTCCTCCTCCTCTCTTTCTCTCTCTTCCTCTCTTTCTCTCTCTCTCTTCCTCCTCCTCTCTTCCTCCTCTCTCTCTTTTCTCCCTCTCTCTTCCTCCTCCTCTCTCTCTTCCTCTCTTTTACTCCCTCTCTCCTCCCCTCTCTCTCTCTTCCTCCTCCTCTCTTCTCTCTCTTCTCTTCCTCCTCCCTCTCTTCCTCTTCCTCTCTCTCTTTTCTCTTCCTCTCTCTCTCTCTCTTCCTCCTCCTCTCCTCTCTCCTCCTCTCTCTCTTCCTCTCTTTTCTCCCTCTCTCCTCCTCTCTTTTTCCTCCTCCTCTCTTCTCTCTCTTCCTCCTCCTCTCTTTTACTCCCTCTCTCTCTCTTCCTCCTCTCTTTTACTCCCTCTCTCTCTTCCTCTCTTTTACTCCCTCTCTCTCTCTCTTCCTCTCTTTTACTCCCTCTCTCTCTTCCTTCTCCTCTCTTTCACTCCCTCTCTTCCTCCTCCTCTCTTTCACTCTCTCTCTTCCTCCTCCTCTCTTTCACTGCCTCTCTTCCTCCTCCTCTCTTTCACTCCCTCTCTTCCTCCTCCTCTCTTTCACTCTCTCTCTTCCTCCTCCTCTCTTTCACTCCCTCTCTTCCTCCTCCTCTCTCTCCTCCTCTCTTTTACTCGCTCTCCTCTTCTATTTTCCCAGGATCCTCCCAGAGGCTCTTAAAGCGACAGCACCTCCTCATCTGGATCCTTATTTTGTCAACAGAACATGTCGATGCAAATCTGAGTCCATGGTTCTCAGTCGGAATAATAAGTATTTCAGTTTCAATATCAACTGAATTTAACGTTTGAATTGTTACAGATTTTTTTTATTGAAATGTTATTTAAAATAATAGAATATAAAAATATGTCTATTTTTCAAAATGTTTTTTTGAAAATATTAAATATTGATAACATTTAATTAATTCAAAATATAATTTAATTAAATAATTACATCACAAAAGGTATTTAATTGAATTCAATCATTTGTTTTATAAATAGAAAAAAAATAGTTTGATCTTAAATTTTCTAAATCAAAATATTTTTATTCTGACATTTTTTTTTGTTTTTCTTAAAGATTAAGTTACTTTTCAACGTGTTTTTGTTCAAATAAAAAATATAAATATTCAAATTTAAAAACTATTGTTATTCTAGTTCCAATAATGAAAAAACATATTTTCTAAAGTGTATTTTTGTTCATTTTAATTCAACATAAATGTTGGTGTAATAGAGTCTCCAGACCAAAGCAACAGATCACAGAGTTCGATCAGTAGCTCTGAGATCTGCTGCTTTGGTCTGGAGACTCTATTACACCAAAGAATGAACCTTTTGAAGAAACAAATATTAACAAACTTTCTACTTAGAAATGATTAAATGAATTATTTAAAAAATATATATTTCAATGTTTATTTTACTTTCAACACTGGCCTGGGAATGTCTCGCGGGTCTAGAGCTGAGGACACTCTGGGCCTCTGCGTCCAAACCGCTGCCTCCACGACCCGTCGCCATGACGACGAGAGGCAGGAAACAGGAAGTGGCGAAGAAATGTTGGCGTCAAACTACAAAAAACAACTTTATTGATATTGTCCCAGTGGACGACGGGTCCAAACACTTCCCATGATTCAGTGGGTGTAGAGCGAGGCGGTGAAGATGATGTCCCGGCGAATGGCCAGCGAGGCGTCCTCCATCTTCTTCTCCAGCGCCGAGTCGCCCACGATGTGCGCCGCCTGCTTCACCTCCTTCAGAACCTCGTCCAGGCGCTGGACGCAGCGGACCACGGTGCCCTCCTGGACGTCGGTGAGTCGGATGATCTCCGTGAAGGCCTGAGAGGAACATGTTTGACTCGTGAGAACATGTTTGACTCGTGAGAACATGTTTGACTCGTGAGAACATGTTTGACTCGTGAGAACATGTTTGGACTCGTGAGAACATGTTTACTGAGAACATGTTTGGACTCGTGAGAACATGTTTGACTCGTGAGAACATGTTTGACTCGTGAGAACATGTTTTACTCGTGAGAACATGTTTGACTCGTGAGAACATGTTTGACTCGTGAGAACATGTTTGACTCGTGAGAACATGTTTGACTCGTGAGAACATGTTTGGACTCGTGAGAACATGTTTGACTCGTGAGAACATGTTTGACTCGTGAGAACATGTTTGACTCGTGAGAACATGTTTGGACTCGTGAGAACATGTTTGGACTCGTGAGAACATGTTTGACTCGTGAGAACATGTTTGACTCGTGAGAACATGTTTGGACTCGTGAGAACATGTTTGACTCGTGAGAACATGTTTGACTCGTGAGAACATGTTTGACTCGTGAGAACATGTTTGGACTCGTGAGAACATGTTTGGACTCGTGAGAACATGTTTGACTCGTGAGAACATGTTTGACTCGTGAGAACATGTTTGACTCGTGAGAACATGTTTGGACTCGTGAGAACATGTTTGACTCGTGAGAACATGTTTGACTCGTGAGAACATGTTTGGACTCGTGAGAACATGTTTGACTCGTGAGAACATGTTTGACTCGTGAGAACATGTTTGACTCGTGAGAACATGTTTGGACTCGTGAGAACATGTTTGACTCGTGAGAACATGTTTGACTCGTGAGAACATGTTTGGACTCGTGAGAACATGTTTGACTCGTGAGAACATGTTTGACTCGTGAGAACATGTTTGACTCGTGAGAACATGTTTGGACTCGTGAGAACATGTTTGACTCGTGAGAACATGTTTGACTCGTGAGAACATGTTTGGACTCGTGAGAACATGTTTGACTCGTGAGAACATGTTTGACTCGTGAGAACATGTTTGGACTCGTGAGAACATGTTTGGACTCGTGAGAACATGTTTGACTCGTGAGAACATGTTTGACTCGTGAGAACATGTTTGACTCGTGAGAACATGTTTGACTCGTGAGAACATGTTTGGACTCGTGAGAACATGTTTGACTCGTGAGAACATGTTTGGACTCGTGAGAACATGTTTGACTCGTGAGAACATGTTTGGACTCGTGAGAACATGTTTGACTCGTGAGAACATGTTTGACTCGTGAGAACATGTTTGACTCGTGAGAACATGTTTGACTCGTGAGAACATGTTTGACTCGTGAGAACATGTTTGGACTCGTGAGAACATGTTTGACTTCGTGAGAACTTGTGACGCGAGAACATGTTTGGACTCGTGAGAACATGTTTGGACTCGTGAGAACATGTTTGACTCGTGAGAACATGTTTGACTCGTGAGAACATTTGTTTGACTCGTGAGAACATGTTTGACTCGTGAGAACATGTTTGACTCGTGAGAACATGTTTGACTCGTGAGAACATGTTTGACTCGTGAGAACATGTTTGGACTCGTGAGAACATGTTTGGACTCGTGAGAACATGTTTGACTCGTGAGAACATGTTTGACTCGTGAGAACATGTTTGGACTCGTGAGAACATGTTTGGACTCGTGAGAACATGTTTGACTCGTGAGAACATGTTTGGACTCGTGAGAACATGTTTGGACTCGTGAGAACATGTTTGGACTCGTGAGAACATGTTTGGACTCGTGAGAACATGTTTGACTCGTGAGAACATGTTTGGACTCGTGAGAACATGTTTGGACTCGTGAGAACATGTTTGACTCGTGAGAACATGTTTGGACTCGTGAGAACATGTTTGGACTCGTGAGAACATGTTTGGACTCGTGAGAACATGTTTGGACTCGTGAGAACATGTTTGACTCGTGAGAACATGTTTGGACTCGTGAGAACATGTTTGACTCGTGAGAACATGTTTGACCTCGTGAGAACATGTTTGACTCGTGAGAACATGTTTGACTCGTGAGAACATGTTTGACTCGTGAGAACATGTTTGGACTCGTGAGAACATGTTTGACTCGTGAGAACATGTTTGACTCGTGAGAACATGTTTGGACTCGTGAGAACATGTTTGACTCGTGAGAACATGTTTGACTCGTGAGAACATGTTTGACTCGTGAGAACATGTTTGGACTCGTGAGAACATGTTTGACTCGTGAGAACATGTTTGGACTCGTGAGAACATGTTTGGACTCGTGAGAACATGTTTGACTCGTGAGAACATGTTTGACTCGTGAGAACATGTTTGACTCGTGAGAACATGTTTGGACTCGTGAGAACATGTTTGGACTCGTGAGAACATGTTTGACTCGTGAGAACATGTTTGACTCGTGAGAACATGTTTGGACTCGTGAGAACATGTTTGACTCGTGAGAACATGTTTGACTCGTGAGAACATGTTTGACTCGTGAGAACATGTTTGACTCGTGAGAACATGTTTGGACTCGTGAGAACATGTTTGACTCGTGAGAACATGTTTGACTCGTGAGAACATGTTTGGACTCGTGAGAACATGTTTGACTCGTGAGAACATGTTTGACTCGTGAGAACATGTTTGGACTCGTGAGAACATGTTTGACTCGTGAGAACATGTTTGACTCGTGAGAACATGTTTGGACTCGTGAGAACATGTTTGACTCGTGAGAACATGTTTGGACTCGTGAGAACATGTTTGACTCGTGAGAACATGTTTGACTCGTGAGAACATGTTTGGACTCGTGAGAACATGTTTGACTCGTGAGAACATGTTTGGACTCGTGAGAACATGTTTGGACTCGTGAGAACATGTTTGACTCGTGAGAACATGTTTGGACTCGTGAGAACATGTTTGACTCGTGAGAACATGTTTGACTCGTGAGAACATGTTTGGACTCGTGAGAACATGTTTGACTCGTGAGAACATGTTTTGACTCGTGAGAACATGTTCCTGATGATCTCGGTGAAGGCCTGACTGAATTAATTGAAATAATTTAATCAATAAATGTTTTTTTTAAACTTTTTAATGATTTCTTTTGGTTAAAATTCTAGTTTTAATTATTCAAACTTTTTTTTTATTTCTAAATGCAATTTTTTTTAAATTTAATACCCAATGTTGGTACAAAAGTGTCTCCAGACATCACCCAACGAGTGCCGAGCTATTGGTCACATGATCGTCCGCTTGTCGCACGATTGGCTGAAGGTTGGTTGGAGAAGCTCTGAGCTCGGTTGGTTCTGTCTGGAGACACTTGAACACTCAATTCAAAAGACTAC
>JACEEU010000734.1:97500-100000 GCA_016630915.1 Callionymus lyra
CACACAGACACACACACACTCACACTCACACTCACAGACACAGACACACACAGAGACACATACACACACACACACACACACACACACACACACACACACACACACACACACACACACACACACACACACACACACACACACACACACACACACACACACACACACACACACACACACACACACACACACACACACACACACACACACACCCCCACGCACACACACACACACACACATACCTGCTCAGCAAACGTGGGCGAGTGAAGGCAGCTCAGGTCCAGGAGTCTCTCCTGAAGTCCTCTCCTCCTCAGAGACGCCTCCACCACCTCCACGCGGTTCAGCTTCAGGTCGTTGACCGGGTCCAGGGTGGCCAGACCCGCCGGGCCGGACTCGGCCAGACGCAGCAGCTCCTGCGTGGTCCTGGACACGGCCTCGCCCGGAGGGTCCAGTCTGGACAGACGTCAATCATCTCCATTATTTCACGACATGACGTTTCAACATTTAAAGGTTTGTTTTATCTTTTAATAATCATGTTGTTTTTACATTTTCAAAATGAATATTGATGTAAAAATATGGATTTTATAAGTTCAATATTTTTCATTTGCAGTCTTTTTAATTCAATATATAAACGCTGTGATAATAGAGTCTCCAGACCAAACCAACAGAGCTCAGATCTACTTCCTCCTGCAAAGAACGTAACGACTGCCGCCATCTAGTGGCCGGAGGTTTAATTGCAACACAAAAATGAACAAACAAATATGGATGCATCATCTTGGGTCAAAGTTAGACACAAAAAAACAAAAATCTATGGATTAACTTTTGTAACATGAGCTCATCTGCAGGGATGAGTTCACAGAGAGGGAGTGATGCAGGTTTTAGTGTTGAAATTAAAAAATGTTTCAAAGTTAAACTGGAAGTTTATTCAGTTTTTTTAATTAATTTTCTGACGCCGACTCCCTTCGCAGGGCTTGTGTCAGTCCCAGCTACTCAGGGTAAGAGCTGAGGCGGGAAAAGCATGTCCTGCTGCCCCTGAACACACCGTGAACCACAAACACTCACTTGAATCGAGGCAACTGTCGCTTGTTGAAGTCGTTGGTGATGCGTTCAGGGACGACCTTGAGAGTCTTCACCGTGATGCCCGAGATGTCCTGCATCTTCAGCTTCTGGACGGTGTGACTGCAGGGTCCTGAGACCAGAGGGTTTCACGTCACATGACACACGTCACATGACTGTCAGTCACCAGTTATTGGCTCAAAGGCCAAAGGTCACATCAGCAACAGTTTAGATATTTATCGTCTCTGGTTTGTTATGATTTTGTTTGACTCTCTTGTCGTGTTTGTGTGTTTGTGTGAGTCGTGGACGATTGTGTGAGTCGATTGTGTGAGTCGTGGACGATTGTGTGAGTCGATTGTGTGAGTCGTGGACGATTGTGTGAGTCGATTGTGTGAGTCGTGGACAATTGTGTGAGTCGATTGTGTGAGTCGTGGACGATTGTGTGAGTCGATTGTGTGAGTCGTGGACGATTGTGTGAGTCCTGGACGATTGTGTGAGTCCTGGCGATTGTGTGAGTCGTGTGAGTCCTGGAGATTGTGTGAGTCCTGGACGATGTGTGAGCCTGGACGATTGTGTGAGTCCTCTTGGAGACAAGCGATTGTGTGAGTCCTGGACGATTGTGTGAGTCTTGGACGATTGTGTGAGTCCTGGACGATTGTGTGAGTCCTGGACGATTGTGTGAGTCCTGGACGATTGTGTGAGTCTTGGACGATTGTGTGAGTCCTGGACGATTGTGTGAGTCGTGGACGATTGTGTGAGTCCTGGACGATTGTGTGAGTCCTGGACGATTGTGTGAGTCCTGACGATTGTGTGAGTCCTGGACGATTGTGTGAGTCCTGGACGATTGTGTGAGTCCTGGACGATTGTGTGAGTCCTGGACGATTGTGTGAGTCCTGGACGATTGTGTGAGTCCTGGACGATTGTGTGTTGGTAAAAGGACTATGAGTGAGTGTAGAGAGTGTGAGTCAGAGAGCAGCAGTTGTCGACTCACCTTCAGGGACGAACAGAGTTGTGTTGATGTAGTGATGGAAAGGAATGTCTACCTTCCTTCTCACTTCTCCGTGTTCGTTTCCTCTCTCGCAGATGAGCAGCGCCGTGAAGGAGGCGTTGAGCAGGTCCACCGACGCCTGAGAGGGCAGTGAGAGTTGAACCCACACCTGAACCTCAGCTGCTCCTACCTGGATGATGAACCTCAGCTGCTCCTACCTGGATGATGACGCCCAGAGCGTTGAAGTGTTGACTGTTGTTGACGACGATCACTCTTCCCACAGACAAGGCCTTCAGTCCAGTGGTCGACTCCAGCAGAGCAGCCTGAACACATCAACAAGGTGTGTGTTCACTATACATGTGTATATATGTGTGTGTGTATGTATATGTGTGTGTATATACATGGAAATATATACATATATATGTGTGTTCACTATACATGTGTGTATACATGGAAATA
>JACEEU010000734.1:105000-160000 GCA_016630915.1 Callionymus lyra
ACAACACCAGAGTCAAGTACTGGACAATACTACACATATATACTTGTTACTACACTATCACAACACCAGAGTTAAGTACTGGACAATACTACACATATATACTTGTTACTACACTATCACAACACCAGAGCCAAGTACTGGACAATACTACACATATATACTTGTTACTACACGAAAATGAACACAGTTTGTCAAATATACATCAAGTTCAAACCCTTGCTGCTAAAACACTGTAATCATATGTGAGCCGAACTAATGCACGGACGTTGAAGACACTTGGACGTCTAAGACACTTGGACGTCGAAGACACGTCTAAGACACTTGTGACGTCGAAGACACTTGGACGTCGAAGACACTTGGACGTCGAAGAGACTTGGACGTCGAAGACACGTCTAAGACACTTGGACGTCGAAGACACGTCTAAGACACTTGGACGTCGAAGACACTTGGACGTCGAAGACACTTGGACGTCGAAGACACTTGGACGTCGAAGACACGTCTAAGACACTTGGACGTCGAAGACACGTCTAAGACACTTGGACGTCTGGAAGACACTTGCGGCCTAAGACACTTGGACGTCGAAGACACTTGAGACTGGGACGTCGAAGACACTTGGACGTCGAAGACACTTGGACGTCGAAGACACGTCTTGGTGGTAAGACACTTGGACGTGGAACGAAGACACACTTGGACGTGGAAGACCACTTGTCGTGCTTGTCACTTCAAGACACTTGCCGAAGACACGTCGAAGGACGTCTAAGACACTTGGACGTCGAAGACACTTGGACGTCGAAGACACTTGGACGTCGAAGACACTTGGACGTCGAAGACACTTGGACGTCGAAGACACTTGGACGTCGAAGACACTTGGACGTCGAAGACACTCACCAGCATCATCTGGTGCAGTTCACTGATCTCCTGGACGCCGCTCTTACACAGCACCAGCACGGTTCCGGTCGGGTCCAGACCTCTGCGTCCGGCTCGACCCGCCATCTGGATGTATTCTCCTGAAGATGAGTTCAGTAGTTGTTTCATTTCCTGCTTGTGTTTGTGGACGAAGTTACCGAAGACAGACTCGGATCAGAGACATTGTTGGACAGAGAAGGTTGAGGGAGAAGCAGGAGAAACACGAGAGTCTGGCCTATAGAGGGCGCTGTGGTAATTGATAATTCAATAAAAACAACAAAAACAACAAATCATGATGTGGAATCAATTCTTACTGTAATAATTATTTATTTTCTTTACTGTTGACTTTTTCAAAATAGTGTGTTTGTTATTTGTTTTGGTTCCGGAGAGTTTTAACTTTTTGAATCTATTATTTTGTCTTAAATAAAGTCACTTCCTGTTGTTCTGGACGCATGTCGTTCAAATGTTTCTCACGATCATAAACTGTGTTTGATTCAACGTGTCTTTGAAACCCTGGAACAAAGGTCAGGAGGTCAGAAGGTCAGAAGGTCATACCAGGAAGCAGGTTCCTGAAGCCGGTGCCGTCGTGTTTCCTCAGACTGTCGAACACCACGGTCCGGGCCGGCATGTTGACGCCCATGGCGAACGTCTCGGTGGCGAACAGAACCTGCAGAACCAGAGTTGAGAAGGAACGTCAGAGAAGGTGTGAAGATAGAGACGCTCCTTAGTGTTGTGTTTGTTGTGTTTGTTGTGTTTGTTGTGTTTTCTATGAACTTCTGTTAGTTATTGTAGTCGTTCAGGAGAGAAAGAAAGATTCTGGAAGTTGATTGGAGGCTGATTTCATTGATCATAGAATCAAGAACAAGAAGGAAGGAAGGAATGAAGGAAGGAAGGAAGGAAGGAAGGAAGGAAGGAAGGAAGGAAGGAAGGAAGGAAGGAAGGAAGGAAGGAAGGAAGGAAGGAAGGAAGGAACGAAGGAAGGAAGGAAGGAAGGAAGGAAGGAAGGAAGGAAGGAAGGAAGGAAGGAAGAAAGTCATGGCACAGAAAAGAAAGACATTAAAGGCGAAGAAGAGAAAGAGATTAAAGGTGAAGAAGAGAAAGAGATTAAAGGTGAAGAAGAGAAAGAGGTTAAAGGTGAAGAAGAGAAAGAGGTTCAAGGTAAAGAAGAGAAAGAGGTTCAAGGTAAAGAAGAGAAAGAGGTTAAAGGTGAAGAAGAGAAAGAGGTTAAAGGTGAAGAAGAGAAAGAGGTTAAAGGTGAAGAAGAGAAAGAGGTTAAAGGTGAAGAAGAGAAAGAGGTTAAAGGTGAAGAAGAGAAAGAGGTTCAAGGTAAAGAAGAGAAAGAGGTTAAAGGTGAAGAAGAGAAAGAGGTTAAAGGTAAAGAAGAGAGAGGTTAAAGGTGAAGAAGAGAAAGAGGTTAAAGGTGAAGAAGAGAAAGAGGTTAAAGGTGAAGAAGAGAAAGAGGTTAAAGGTGAAGAAGAGAAAGAGGTTCAAGGTAAAGAAGAGAAAGAGGTTAAAGGTGAAGAAGAGAAAGAGGTTAAAGGTGAAGAAGAGAAAGAGGTTAAAGGTGAAGAAGAGAAAGAGGTTAAAGGTGAAGAAGAAAAAGAGGTTAAAGGTAAAGAAGAGAAAGAGGTTAAAGGTGAAGAAGAGAAAGAGGTTAAAGGTGAAGAAGAGAAAGAGGTTAAAGGTGAAGAAGAGAAAGAGGTTAAAGGTAAAGAAGAGAGAGGTTCAAGTGAAGAAGAGAAAGGTGAAAGGAAGAAGAGAAAGAGGTTAAAGGTGAAGAAGAGAAAGAGGTTAAAGGTGAAGAAGAGAAAGAGGTTAAAGGTGAAGAAGAGAAAGAGGTTAAAGGTGAAGAAGATGGACTGTACCTTGACCAGACCTCGTGAGAACAGCATCTCCACCACCTCCTTCAGGATGGGCAGGATCCCACTGTGATGCACCGCGATCCCTCGAACCAGGAAGTCTTTGACTCTTAGGATCTGAAGAGAAGAAGTTTTGGACAAGAATGTTAGACTCGTTTGTGACCTCGAGCTGAGGAAGGAAGGAAGGAGGGAAGGAGGGAAGACACAGATGCATATGGACCCTGGTCTGGTCTCCTGGATTATGGATTATCTTACTGATCGACCACAGTATGTCAGGCTGAAGGACATCACGTCTGACACTGTGCAGTACAGGAGCACCTCAGGGGACAGTACTGGTCCCTCTCCTCTTCACCATCTACACTTCAGACTTCTGCTACAACTCAGAGCTGAGTCTCGTCCAGAAGTTGCTGACGACACTGACATTGTTGGATGCATCATTGTTGGATGCATCATTGTTGGATGCATCAGGGACAACAGCAAGGACGAGTACAGGAGTCTGATACGTGACTTTGTGGACTGGAGTGAGAGGAACCACTTGCAGCTGAACACCTCAAAAACCAAGGAGCTGGTCTTGGATTTCGGGAGGTCCAGGACAAAGCCACGTCCAGTGTGCATCAGAGGTGACGAGGTGGAGATAGTGGACAACTATAAGTACCTCGGTGTGTGGATGGACAGTAAACTGGTCCTGCAACACAGACCATGTGTATAAGAAGGTTCAGAGTAGAAGTACTTTCTGAGGAGGCTTCGATCATTTAACATCTGCAAGAAGCTCCTCTGCATGTTCTACCAGTCTGTGGTGGCCAGTGTTCTATGCTGTGGTGTGTTGGGGATGTGTCCAGGAGGAGGTCAACAAGTCAACAGGTCAACAGGTCAACAGGTCAACAGGTTGGACAGATTGATCAGAAGCTCTGTGGTTGAAGCTGGACTCACTGGTGACAAGAGATCATTGAACAAACTACTGTCCATCATGATCATCATCCTCTGAACACTGTCATCAGTGAGCAGAGAAGCAGATGAAGCACGAATGCTCCTACCAGGTGCAACACTAATAGACTCAGGGACTCATTCATTCCTCGGGCTATTAAATTGTACAATTCTGAGTTCGGGGGCAGAAGTGAAAGTATCTGGATGTTCTATGTTAGTCTTTGTATCTTTGTCTTTGTTGTTTCTCTTTGATCTATTTTCTTTGTCTTTAGACTTATATTGTTTCATCTTGTTCTTTCACTTTATTTCTCTTTGTTTTTGTTCTTATTTTATTTTGATTATTTTTTATGAAAAATTGCTGTATTTTCTGTGGCTATTGGAAAAAACAATTTCCCGAAGAAGACCTACTGAAGGATCAATAAAGTTCTAACTTACCTTACCTTACCTTAGGAAGGAAGGAAGGAAGGAAGGAAGGAAGGAAGGAAGGAAGGAAGGAAGGAAGGAAGGAAGGAAGGAAGGAAGGAAGGACAGAAGGATTAAAGGAAGAAAGGAGGAACGATTAAAGGAAGGAAGGAGGGAAGGATTAAAGGAAGGAAGGAAGAAAGGATTAAAGGAAGGAAGGATTAAAGGAAGGAAGGAAGGAAGGAAGGAAGGAAGGAAGGAAGGAAGGAAGGAAGGAAGGAAGGAAGGAAGGAAGGAAGGAAGGAAGGAAGGAAGGAAGGAAGGAAGGAAGGAAGGAAGGAGGAAGGAAGGAAGGATGGATTAAAGTAGTAGTGTGTAATACAGAGACGACGACTATAATCAGTTCAACTAATGTTGATGTGAAGTTTACTCTCCTTGTTACTGACGGTTCTGTCAATATATTGTGTTTGTTGTTGTGTGGTTCAGTGTGACGCACAATCAGTGCGACGCACAACAGCAACACAAGAGTTGACGTGTGGTTCAGTGTGACACAACAACAACACAAGAGTTGATGTGTGGTTCAGTGTGACACAACAACAACACAAGAGTTGATGTGTGGTTCAGTGTGACACAACAACAACACAAGAGTTGATGTGTGGTTCAGTGTGACACAACAACAACACAAGAGTTGATGTGTGGTTCAGTGTGACACAACAACAACACAAGAGTTGATGTGTGGTTCAGTGTGACACAACAACAACACAAGAGTTGATGTGTGGTTCAGTGTGACACAACAACAACACAAGAGTTGATGTGTGGTTCAGTGTGACACAACAACAACACAAGAGTTGATGTGTGGTTCAGTGTGACACAACAACAACACACGAGTTGATGTGTGGTTCAGTGTGACACAACAACACAAGAGTTGACGTGTGATTCAGTGTGACACAACAACAACACAAGAGTTGACGTGTGGTTCAGTGTGACACAACAACAACACAAGAGTTGACGTGTGGTTCAGTGTGACACAACAACAACACAAGTTGACGTGTGGTTCAGTGTGACACAACAACAACACAAGAGTTGATGTGTGGTTCAGTGTGACACAACAACAACACAAGAGTTGATGTGTGGTTCAGTGTGACACAACAACAACACAAGAGTTGACGTGTGGTTCAGTGTGACACAACAACAACACAAGAGTTGATGTGTGGTTCAGTGTGACACAACAACAACACAAGAGTTGACGTGTGGTTCAGTGTGACACAACAACAACACAAGAGTTGATGTGTGGTTCAGTGTGACACAACAACAACACAAGAGTTGATGTGTGTTCGTGTTCAGTGTGACACAACAACAACACAAGAGTTGACGTGTGGTTCAGTGTGAGACACAACAACAAGAGTTGACGTGTGGTTCAGTGTGACACAACAACAACACAAGAGTTGACGTGTGGTTCAGTGTGACACAACAACAACACAAGAGTTGACGTGTGGTTCAGTGTGACACAACAACAACACAAGAGTTGACGTGTGGTTCAGTGTGACACAACAACAACACAAGAGTTGATGTGTGGTTCAGTGTGACACAACAACAACACAAGAGTTGACGTGTGGTTCAGTGTGACACAACAACAACACAAGAGTTGATCGTGTGGTTCAGTGTGACACAACAACAACACAAGCGTTGATGTGTGGTTCTAGTGTGACACAACAACAACACAAGAGTTGACGTGTGGTTCAGTGTGACACAACAACAACACAAGAGTTGACAGTGTGGTTCAGTGTGACACAACAACAACACAAGAGTTGACGTGTGGTTCAGTGTGACACAACAACAACACAAGAGTTGACGTGTGGTTCAGTGTGACACAACAACAACACAAGAGTTGACTTGGTTCAGTTAAAAAAGGTTGACGTGTGGTTCAGTGTGACACAACAGCAACACAAGAGTTGACGTGTGGTTCAGTGTGACACAACAACACAAGAGTTGACGTGTGGTTCAGTGTGACACAACAGCAACACAAGAGTTGACGTGTGGTTCAGTGTGACACAACAACAACACAAGAGTTGACGTGTGGTTCAGTGTGACACAACAACAACACAAGAGTTGACGTGTGGTTCAGTGTGACACAACAACAACACAAGAGTTGACGTGTGGTTCAGTGTGACACAACAACAACACAAGAGTTGACGTGTGGTTCAGTGTGACACAACAACAACACAAGAGTTGACGTGTGGTTCAGTGTGACACAACAACAACACAAGCGTTGACGTGTGGTTCAGTGTGACACAACAACAACACAACAACAACACACCTGCGGCAGCTTCTGGTCTCCGGCCTGAAGGCAGCTCAGGCTCTTCTTGAAGAAGGAGTGGATCTTGGACTTCTCCGTGGACGTGGTCAGGTCCAGAGCGTTGAGTCCCGCGGCGTTGTCGTCACAGCGAGCGCGAGAGAAGATGAAGGCGATGACGGGCGTCATGTGCTGCTTGGACAAGTAGTTGAGGAGCGACAACCACACCGAGCGATCCTGCCGCACAAGTGTGTGTTAGTCCAGTTGCACACTGGTGTGTGTTAGTGCAGTCGCACACCGGTGTGTGTTAGTGCAGTCGCACACCGGTGTGTGTGTGTGTGTGGTGTGAAGTGGTGTGTGGTGTGTGTGTGTCTGTGTTGCTGGTGTGTGTGTGTGAGTGTGTGAGTGTGGTGTGAGTGTGGTGTGCGTGTGTGTGTGGTGTGTGTGCGCGTGTGTGTGTGTGTGTGTGTGTCGTGTGTGTGTTTGTGTTGTGTGTTGTGTGAGTGTGGTGTGTGTGTGAGTGCGTGCGTGCGTCGTGTGTGTGTGTGTCGTGTGTGTGCGTGTGTGTGTGTGTGTGTTGTGTGGTGTGTGTGTGTGTGCATGCGTCGTGTGAGTGTGTGTGTGCGTGTGTGTGTGTGTGTCCGTGTTGCGTGGTGTGAGTGTGGTATGCGTGTGTGTGTGTGTCTGTGTTGCGTGGTGTGTGTGTGTGCGTGAGTCGTGTGAGTGTGGTGTGAGTGTGGTGTGCGTGTGTGTGTGTGTGGTGTGTGTGCGCGTGTGTGTGTGTGTGTGTGTGTGTTTGTGTTGTGTGTGTGTGAGTGTGGTGTGTGTGTGAGCTGCGTGCGTCGTGTGTGTGTGTCGTGTGTGTTGTGTGTGTGTGTGTGTGTGTGTGTGTGTGTGTGTGCGTGCGTCATGTGTGTGTGTGTCGTGTGTGTGCGTGTGTGTGTGTCTGTGTTGCGTGGTGTGTGTGTTCGTGTCGTGTGAGTGTGGGTGTGCGTGTGTGTGTGTGTGTGTGTGTGTCTGTGTTGCGTGGTGTGTGTGTGTGCGTGCGTCGTGTGAGTGTGGTGTGCGTGTGTGTGTTGTGTGTGTGTGTGTGGTGTGTGTGCGTGTGTGTGTACCTGGCTTGCAGATGTGTAGCGTGGCGTTCCTTTGGCGCCAAAGCTCTGGCTGTGTTTGCTGGCTCGACTCTTGATGGCGTCCACAGCTGCTCCGTGACTGACACACACACACACACACACACACACACACACACACACACACACACACACACACACACACACACACACACACACACACACACACACACACACACACACACACACACACACACACACACACACATGACGTCACAATATGTTCAATGTTACAAATGTGACGTTAAAGGTATTTGATGTCTTTAAGTGTCTTTTTAAGATGAAGACGAAGACAACTGAGCTGCAGTCGCTACATTAAAATGAACAAACATTTCTGTCTATAAAAAGCACAGATTACTGTAAAAATAATCAACATTAGTCGATATTAGAGTAGAAATGGGTGAAGTTTAAAATTTGTGACTTAAATTGTAATGCAGTTATATAGCGTAGCATAGCACAACATAGCATAGCAATAGCATAGCACAACATAGCATAGCAATAGCATAGCACAACATAGCATAGTAATAGCATAGCGTAAGCATATGGCAGGGGTCGGTTAATCGGAACAAAAACCTAACAATAGCATAGCACAACATAGCATAGCATAGCATAGCATAATAATAGCATAGCAATAGCATAGCTCAACATAGCATAGCGTAGCATTTTGCTACACACAACCTTGTTCAAGTTTCTTCTGATTAATTCTTCTCATGTCGAGGCTTCAATGACAGACGTTAGACATTAAAGAGGTGTTTAGATGTTTGAAGTCTTTCTTGATGGATCCACGTTTGAATATCATTAAAACTATCACAAATGGTAGAAATGAAGAAATACTGTCAAAAGCGAGTCTTCAAACGTTCATTACCCTTTATTGAGGAACTTTCCTTCGGCGTCGAACAGCAGGAACTTCTCCTTCTCCGTCTTGCTGCTGTTGCCGGTGTAGAGGAAGTGCTCCAGAGGAACCGGTCTCTTCATGGTGCTGATCACGAAGATCCTCTTCTTCTTGATGCGACTGTGGAGCTAGAGGTCACCACGGGGACGGCGTGAAGGACTCCCTGAACTTACCCGATCCACTCGCTGAACTCCAGGGCGTTGGGCACGGTGGCGCTGAGGAAGATGATGCCCACGTGGTCCGGCAGCATGATCAGGACCTCCTCCCACACCACGCCTCTCTGTGGAGGAACACACGTCAACGTTCTCCCGCCACACGCTCCAGAACCTTCGGACCCACCTCGGCGTCGTTGATGTAGTGGACCTCGTCGAACACCACCCACTCCAGGTCTCGGATCACGTCCGAGCCGTTGTAGAGCATCGACCTGGAGACAGACGTCCAGAGGTTCAGAGCAACCGTCGGTTCTAAGGAGGCATCAGTGACCTCAGAGCATCCAGACTCCATAATATATCCTTCATTTAGAGGTTTCTTCAAACTAACAGCTAAACATTAACAATTTATACTAATTTATAATATAATAAATAGTTTCTTTAATCATACGTTGAGTTGGTTTTGAGTTGTATATTTTTTAAATTAATTAATTCATAGTTATAAATAGGAGGATACAGTGATGACTGAGGATGAGAGGATACAGTGATGACTGAGGACGAGAGGATACAGTAGAAAGTGGACGAGAGGATACAGTGGACCGAGTACGAGAGGATACAGTGATGACTGAGGATGAGAGAATACAGTGATGACTGAGGACGAGAGAATACAGTGATGACTGAGGATGAGAGGATACAGTGATGAATGAGGACGAGAGGATACAGTGATGACTGAGGATGAGAGGATACAGTGATGACCGAGGATGAGAGGATACAGTGATGAATGAGGATGAGAGGATACAGTGATGACTGAGTACAAGAGAATACAGTGATGACTGGGGACGAGGGGATACAGTGATGACTGAGGATGAGAGGATACAGTGGAACAAGGATGAGAGGATACAGTGGACCGAGTACGAGAGAATACAGTGATGACTGAGGATGAGAGGATACAGTGATGACTGGGGACGAGAGGATACAGTGATGACTGAGGATGAGAGGATACAGTGATGACTGAGGACGAGAGGATACAGTGATGACTGAGGACGAGAGGATACAGTGATGACTGGGGACGAGAGGATACAGTGATGACTGAGGATGAGAGGATACAGTGATGACTGAGGATGAGAGGATACAGTGATGACTGAGGACGAGAGGATACAGTGATGACCGAGGATGAGAGGATACAGTGATGACTGAGGATGAGAGGATACAGTAGAAAGAGGACGAGAGGATACAGTGGACCAAGTACGAGAGAATACAGTGATGACTGGGGACGAGAGGATACAGTGATGACTGAGGATGAGAGGATACAGTGATGAATGAGGACGAGAGGATACAGTGATGACTGAGGATGAGAGGATACAGTGATGACCGAGGATGAGAGGATACAGTGATGAATGAGGATGAGAGGATACAGTGATGACTGAGTACAAGAGAATACAGTGATGACTGGGGACGAGAGGATACAGTGATGACTGAGGATGAGAGGATACAGTGGAACAAGGATGAGAGGATACAGTGGGCCGAGTACGAGAGAATACAGTGATGACTGAGGATGAGAGGATACAGTGATGACTGGGGACGAGAGGATACAGTGATGACTGAGGATGAGAGGATACAGTGATGACTGAGGATGAGAGGATACAGTGATGACTGAGTACGAGAGAATACAGTGATGACTGGGGACGAGAGGATACAGGGGTGACTCAGGACGAGAGGATACAGTGATGAGTGAGGACGAGAGGATACAGTGATGACCGAGGATGAGAGGATACAGTGATGACTGAGGATGAGAGGATACAGTGATGACCGAGGACGAGAGGATACAGTGATGACTGAGGATGAGAGGATACAGTGATGACTGAGGATGAGAGGATACAGTGATGACTGAGGATGAGAGGATACAGTGATGAATGAGGATGAGAGGATACAGTGATGACTGAGGACGAGAGGATACAGTGATGACTGAGGACGAGAGGATACAGTGATGACTGAGGATGAGAGGATACAGTGATGAATGAGGACGAGAGGATACAGTGATGACTGAGGACGAGAGGATACAGTGATGACTGAGGATGAGAGGATACAGTGATGACTGAGGATGAGAGGATACAGTGATGACTGAGGACTGAAAGGATACAGTGATGACTGAGGATGAGAGGATACAGTGATGAATGAGGACGAGAGGATACAGTGATGACTGAGGACGAGAGGATACAGTGATGACTGAGGACGAGAGGATACAGTGATGACCGAGGACGAGAGGATACAGTGGATCATACAAAGTTTGATATTCTAGTTACAATCATTAAAAATACATTTTTTAATTCAATATATAGATGTAGTATAATAGTGTAAAAGAGCTCCTTGATCAAACCAAGTACACAGTGAGTATCTCGGTACTCTATCAGTGATGTCTGGTTTCACCGTTACATTAACATTTTTATATTGGATTTAAAAGTATATGAATTTTAAAAATATTGAATTGAGAAAATGAATTTGTATTAAAATATCAAACTCTACGTGCAAAAAGAAAAAACAACATTTTAAATGTAATTAACTACAAACAACAATGTTTGATGTATAGATCATTATGTCCATCATTGTCTTCACGCATCACGGACCTGAGGATCTCCGTGGTCATGATGAGACACGACGACTCCGGGTTCAGACGGATGTCTCCCGTCAGCAGACCCACGTCTCCGAAGGTGTTCTTGAAGTCTCGGTACTTCTGGTTGGACAGAGCCTTGATGGGCGAGGTGTAGATGGTCCTGGTGGAGAAGACGTGTTACCATCCACGGACCTCCTGCTCCAGGGAACACACGCACCTGGTCATGTGCTTCTGAGACAAGGCGATGGCGTACTCGGCGACCACCGTCTTCCCGGCCGACGTGTGCGCGGCTACGAAGATGGACTCGTGCGACTCCAGCCTCAGCACGGCTTGTTTCTGGAACACGTCCAGCTCGAAGGGCCACTGGAGGTACAGTGAAGGAGGTACAGTGAAGGAGGTACAGTGAAGGAGGTACAGTGAAGGAGGTACAGTGAAGGACTTACAGTGAAGGAGGTACAGTGAAGGAGGTACAGTGAAGGAGGTACAGTGAAGGAGGTACAGTGGAGGAGGTACAGTGAAGGAGGTACAGTGAAGGAGGTACAGTGAAGGAGGTACAGTGAAGGAGGTACAGTGAAGGAGGTACGGTGAAGGAGGTACGGTGAAGGAGTTACAGTGAAGGAGGTACAGTGAAGAATGAGGTACAGTGGAGGAGGTACAGTGAAGGAGGTACAGTGAAGGAGTTACAGTGAAGGAGTTACAGTGAAGGAGTTACAGTGAAGGAGTTACAGTGAAGGAGGTACAGTGAAGGAGTTACAGTGAAGGAGGTTCAGTGAAGGAGGTACAGTGAAGGAGGTACAGTGAAGGAGTTACAGTGAAGGAGGTACAGTGAAGGAGGTACAGTGAAGGAGGTACAGTGAAGGAGGTACAGTGAAGGAGGTACAGTGAAGGAGGTACAGTGAAGGAGGTACAGTGAAGGAGTTTTTGTACAGTGAAGGAGGTACAGTGAAGGAGTTACAGTGAAGGAGTTACAGTGAAGGGAGTTACAGTGAAGGAGGTACAGAGGAAATACCCAGTGAAGGAGTTACAGTGAAGGAGTTACAGTGAAGGAGGTACAGTGGAAGGAGTTACAGTGAAGGAGTAGGAGTGAAGGAAGGAGTTACAGTGAAGGAGGAGTTACAGTGAAAGAAGGAGTTACAGTGAAGGAGGTACAGTGAAGGAGTTACAGTGAAGGAGGTACAGTGAAGGAGGTACAGTGAAGGAGTTACAGTGAAGGAGTTACAGTGAAGGAGTTACAGTGAAGGAGTTACAGTGAAGGAGTTACAGTGAAGGAGTTACAGTGAAGGAGGTACAGTGAAGGAGTTACAGTGAAGGAGGTACAGTGAAGGAGGTACAGTGAAGGAGGTACAGTGAAGGAGGTACAGTGAAGGAGTTACAGTGAAGGAGTTACAGTGAAGGAGGTACAGTGAAGGAGTTACAGTGAAGGAGTTACAGTGAAGGAGTTACAGTGAAGGAGTTACAGTGAAGGAGTTACAGTGAAGGAGTTACAGTGGAGGAGGTACAGTGAAGGAGGTACAGTGAAGGAGGTACAGTGAAGGAGGTACAGTGAAGGAGTTACAGTGGAGGAGTTACCGTGAAGGCAGGATGAGGGATTCTCTTGTGGAAGTCTTCACACGGTGAAGTGACGTCCACTGGAACGGCCCATTTAACAACTTCTTCTTGATGCTTCGGTGCTTGAGACGAGTCGGTTCGTTCTCTGGACTCCTGAGCGCTGGAAGTTGATGAATCCTGTCGCACAAGAATCAAACTGAGTAAACATTGACGTGAAACTTGTGTCAACATCTACGTGTTCATGAATATTGTTCACATATATGAAGCAGCTTCAACAACATTAAGTCACTGATGACAAACAAGCTTTTAAATCATGTTTGATTCGTATCATAGTTCTGCCACGGTTCACTTTTATTGATGACTGAGGACAAGAGGATACAGTGATAACTGAGGATGGGAGGATACAGTGATTACTGAGGACGAGAGGATACAGTGGACTGAGGACGAGAGGTTACAGTGGACTGAGCACGAGAGGATACATTGATGACCAAGGACGAGAGGATACAGTGGAATGAGGACGAGAGGATACAGTGGAATGAGGACAAGAGGATACAGTGGAACGAGGATGAGAGGATACAGTGATGACTGAGGACGAGAGGATACAGTGATGACCGAGGATGAGAGGATACAGTGGAATGAGGATGAGAGGATACAGTGATGACCAAGGATGAGAGGATACAGTGATGACTGAGGACGAGAGGATACAGTGATGACCGAGGATGAGAGGATACAGTGGAATGAGGACGAGAGGATACAGTGATGACTGAGGACGAGAGGATACAGTGATGACTGAGGACGAGAGGATACAGTGATGACTGAGGACGAGAGGATACAGTGATGACCGAGGATGAGAGGATACAGTGGAATGAGGACGAGAGGATACAGTGATGACTGAGGATGAGAGGATACAGTGATGACCGAGGATGAGAGGATACAGTGGAATGAGGACGAGAGGATACAGTGGAATGAGGACAAGAGGATACAGTGATGACTGAGGACGAGAGGATACAGTGATGACTGAGGACGAGAGGATACATTGATGACTGAGGATGAGAGGATACAGTGGAATGAGGACGAGAGGATACAGTGATGACTGAGGATGAGAGGATACAGTGGAATGAGGACGAGAGGATACAGTGATGACTGAGGATGAGAGGATACAGTGGAATGAGGACATGAGGACTGAGGATGAGAGGATACAGTGATGACTGAGGACGAGAGGATACAGTGATGACTGAGGACGAGAGGATACAGTGATGACTGAGGATGAGAGGATACAGTGATGACTGAGGACGAGAGGATACAGTGATGACTGAGGACGAGAGGATACAGTGATGACTGAGGATGAGAGGATACAGTGATGACCGAGGATGAGAGGATACAGTGGAATGAGGACGAGAGGATACAGTGATGACTGAGGACGAGAGGATACAGTGATGACTGAAGACGAGAGAATACAGCAGCTTTTAAAGATGACGTTTGGACATATTTTGGTTTGAAATCAAAGCAGTTCTGACTTCGATCCAGCGACACTGACACACTACGTTTTATAACTTTTTTTCTAGACTCGTAAGAAAAGTCAACAAAAGGGGAAAATAACTAGAAAAGAAGGTAAAACCATGAAGATGAAACAAAGAGCCTCTAAAAACAAACACAAAAACACGTGGAGAAACTGCTTCTGTACCTGGATGTCCAGATCTTCCAGACTGTTGGTTCTAGGAAGTTGGACAGGTTCATGCTTCCCTCCGTCCGGCGCCTCAGGCTGGAGGTCCTTCATGTCCAGAGTGGACAGGATGGACATGAGGTTGACGGGCTCCTTCACAACTTTAGCATCTGAAACAGAACACATGGATTCTTGTGGTCCACGTGGATCTGACGTCTCTCACCTCTGTCACTGAAGTCCATCCCCACTTTGAAACCAGGAGGAACCTTCAATAAATCTGTGGAAGAATTCAATCAATGAAACGAGTCTTCAGAATAATAATGGACTAGTAAGTGAACTCACCGTGTTCGAAGTCAACGTCGGTCTCCTGCTCACATTTCTTCTGGATCTGGTCCAGCGTGAGCTCCTCCATCCCACCTGAGGAAACACAGCACCTTATTTACACAACTCTGTCCTCATCATCATCATCATCATCGTCATCCTCATCTTCATTATTATCATCATCATCCTCATCTTCATCAATTTCATCATCCTCATTCTCATCATCATCGTCATCATCTTCATCATTATCATCATCCTCATCTTCATCAATTTCATCATCCTCATTCTCTCATTCGTTCATCTTCATCTTCATCATCTCATCTTCATCAATTTCATCATCATCCTCATTTTCATCATCTTCATCATCATCCTCATCATCATCCTCATTTTCATCATCCTCATCATTTTCATCATCATCTTCATTCTTATCTTCATCATCATCATCATCATTTTCATCATCATCATCATTTTCATTGTCATCTTCATCATCTTCATTATCATAATCATCATCCTTATCTTCATCATCGTCATCATCATCATTTTCATCATCATCATCATCATTATCATCATCATTTTCATTGTCATCTTCATCTTCATCATCTTCATCCTCATTTTCATCATTATCATCATCTTCATCCTCTTCACCTTCATCTTCATCATCTTCATCATTCTACATCTTATCCTTCATCAAATTATTATATTTTTAATCTTATATTTCATCAAAATATTATTTTTTTATCTTATATTTCATCAAAATAGTAATTTTGCATCTTGTATTTTAACATTTCTTCTTAACAGACATATTTAGTCTGGACTCTAAAAATAGAAAAATCCCTGGATGTCAGTGAGATCTACAGATCCATGCATGGATCCAACACTTGAGATGCAGGTTCATTCACGAGATGTTTCCAATACTCGTCCAGACCAGGCCAGAAGGGGTAGTTCGTGTTGCTCCCCAGATGACCGTCTGAAGGAAGACCAGGCTTTCGTTGCAGGGAGAGCGAGTTCTTGGCAGAGAGGCCGGTGTTCTCCAGCAGCACCTGAGCAGAGCTTCACTGATGATGTGTTTCTGTGCTGATGGGGTCAAAGGTCGACGGCTGAGGTACCTCCGTGATGTCCAGCAACATCCCCGTGGTCGGGTCTCTCAGGACGGAAAGTTCCGAGTGCAGCGGCGAAGAGTTGCAGTCGAGCAGAGAGTCCAGGTCCACGTTCCTCTTGCTCACCCTGAGGAGAACCAACGTTAAACATTCAAGGGTTTTTTCTTTTGAACACCGAAGACACGCCGTTATCGACTCAAGCAACACGATGATGTGAGGTCACCTTTTGGTCAAAGTTCAACTGTAAGTTCACAATACTTTACCATTAGCAGTGAATAAAGATGCACGATTTATCGAAAAAATATCGTTATATTGTCACGTGTGATATGCATTGAAAACGTGATCATTTATCATTTTTATCGTATAAATCAATCATTTCTTAAATACACACTTTGATCAATCAGTGTCACGTTCAGTAAAGTTTGTACTTCTATGTCTCGTTGTTGTTTACGTCTCCGTCCGTCTGTGAACTGTGTTAGGCTTGGTTGCTATGACGACGGAACTAACTTATGATCTAGTCAAACACTAGTGATCCAGTGAAGTAATACTAACTTATGATCTAGTCAAACACTAGTGATCCAGTGAAGTAATACTAACTTATGATCTAGTCAAACACTAGTGATCCAGTGAAGTAATACTAACTTGTGATCTAGTCAAACACTAGTGATCCAGCGAAGTAATACTAACTTGATCTAGTCAAACACTAGTGATCCAGTCACTGTCTCTTTCAACTCTTTAAAGCAACATATTGAAGAACTTTTCATTCGTCTCAGTTGTTTTCTTAGAAGATCTAGAACTTCCAAACAAACCTGTCCGTCTACACCGTAGTGCTATCCAGTGAAGTATGCTAGACTTATAAATGTTATCTAGTCCGTCCCGTCACGTAAAGTGTTATGTGTGCGTCTTCACCGTATGCTAACGAGCTAAGTTGTTAGCATCATTTATAAAGTGTTATGTGTGTGTCTTCACCGTATGCTAACGAGCTAAGTTGTTAGCATCTTTTATAAAGTGTTATGTGTGCGTCTTCACCGTATGCTAACGAGCTAAGTTGTTAGCATAATTTATAAAGTGTTATGTGTGCGTGTATAAGGATTTATTATTGATTTGGTGATATCACGACGCGCCGGTGGCTCCTCTCTGATGTCGCTCAGTTTTTGCGGGAAACCGATGCAAGTCCTGCGAGACTGAGCGTTAGAAGAGAGATTTTTCTCCTTCAAACGAAAGGTAAATATCGGATCGTTTTCCTTATTTAACACACGACCTTCACTACAGTACTCGTGGCTACAGTTTGAGGTGAAAGAAAAAAATATCGCATTAATATCGAGATCGCACTTCAAGACACTAATATGGAATATTGCACTTATTTCCAAGGTCGTGCAGCCCTAGTGGTGAAAAACTTCCTTCTTGGTCGACTGCGTTAAATAACCGGAGAAAACGAAGCATCCACATTTACTTCATGTACTTCATGTACTTCACGATCAATGAAAAACGTACTCGAGGAACTTCTGGAATCCAAAGTCAGTGTCGTACAAGGGGAGCCACCCGGGGTCTCGTAGGAACTGCTTCTCTACTTCCGTCTCCAGGTTCAGGCTGGTGGGAGGTAAACCATGCGGGAGCTGCCAAGAAAACACTGTGTACATTCACAAACAAATACTTCCACGGTGTACTGCAAATATACTTTGACTTACATGGGACGGATAAAAACAACATGAAATAAAGTTTATTCTAGTGAAATTATCATATACTATTATAAAAGTATGTCAATTTTACTTTTGACATGATATACAGAATAGTACACTGATATATACTCATACTAAAGTACATGTACTCCAAGTACAATATTCTACTTTTCTTTTCTATTGTAATGATCCAGAAGTGAGCTGCAAAGGATTATGGGAAATGGGTGTCAGAATACATTTGGCGTTATTGTTAGATACACACATTTGCTTCGAGGTATTACCCCCTAGTATACATCTAACAGTACTACATGATCGTATGAATACAATCATGTAGTGCTGGAGTTCAAGTTTATAGCAAATAATAATATTTGTGTCCATTTCTGTTACCTGAAAGTACCTTAAAGAATGTGTTTGAATAAAATACATACTAGAAGTATACAAGTACTACATTGATAGTATAAAGATGTGTACTTTCATTATACTTATCAGAGTGTAAACCTAGTACACCTGTAGTACGTATAAAGACGAGTATACTTGGAAGTATACTTCTGTAAACTAAACTAAAGGCTCAGAGTGTAAACCTAGTACACCTGTAGTACGTATAAAGACAAGTATACTTGGAAGTATACTTCTGTAAACTAAACTATAGGCTCAGAGTGTAAACCTAGTACACCTGTAGTACGTATAAAGACAAGTATACTTGGAAGTATACTTCTGTAAACTAAACTATAGGCTCAGAGTGAAAACCTAGTACACCTGTAGTACGTATAAAGATTGAGGTACTTGAAAGTGTACTTCTGTAAACTAAACTTTAGGCTCAGAGTGTAAACCTAGTACACCTGTAGTATGTATAAAGATGAGTATACTTGGAAGTATACTTCTGTAAACTAAATTATAGGCTCAGAGTGTAAACCTAGTACTACTGTAGTACGTATAAAGATGAGTATACTTGGAAGTATACTTCTGTAAACTAAACTATAGGCTCAGAGTGTAAACCTAGTACACCTGTAGTACGTATAAAGACAAGTATACTTGGAAGTATACTTCTGTAAACTAAACTATAGGCTCAGAGTGTAAACCTAGTACACCTGTAGTACGTATAAAGACAAGTATACTTGGAAGTATACTTCTGTAAACTAAACTATAGGCTCAGAGTGTAAACCTAGTACACCTGTAGTACGTATAAAGATTGAGGTACTTGAAAGTGTACTTCTGTAAACTAAACTTTAGGCTCAGAGTGTAAACCTAGTACACCTGTAGTACGTATAAAGATGAGTATACTTGGAAGTATACTTCTGTGAACTAAACTATAGTTCAGAGTGTAAACCTAGTACTACTGTAGTACGTATAAAGATGAGTATACTTGGAAGTATACTTCTGTAAACTAAACTATAGGCTCAGAGTGTAAACCTAGTACACCTGTAGTACGTATAAAGACAAGTATACTTGGAAGTATACTTCTGTAAACTAAACTATAGGCTCAGAGTGTAAACCTAGTACACCTGTAGTACGTATAAAGACAAGTATACTTGGAAGTATACTTCTGTAAACTAAACTATAGGCTCAGAGTGTAAACCCAGTACACCTGTAGTACATATAAAGACAAGTATACTTGGAAGTATACTTCTGTAAACTAAACTATAGGCTCAGAGTGTAAACTTAGTACACCTGTAGTACGTATAAAGATTGAGGTACTTGAAAGTGTACTTCTGTAAACTAAACTTTAGGCTCAGAGTGTAAACCTAGTACACCTGTAGTACGTATAAAGATGAGTATACTTGGAAGTATACTTCTGTAAACTAAACTATAGGCTCAGAGTGTAAACCTAGTACTACTGTAGTACGTATAAAGATGAGTATACTTGGAAGTATACTTCTGTAAACTAAACTATAGGCTCAGAGTTTAAACCTAGTACACCTGTAGTACGTATAAAGACAAGTATACTTGGAAGTATACTTCTGTAAACTAAACTATAGGCTCAGAGTGTAAACCTAGTACACCTGTAGTACGTATAAAGATTGAGGTACTTGAAAGTGTACTTCTGTAAACTAAACTTTAGGCTCAGAGTGTAAACCTAGTACACCTGTAGTACGTATAAAGATGAGTATACTTGGAAGTATACTTCTGTAAACTAAACTATAGGCTCAGAGTGTAAACCTAGTACAACTGTAGTACGTATAAAGATTGAGGTACTGACCGTGTTCTGAGGCGCTGGAGTATTTCCTGGCATGGGATGTGTGATGAGCTCGAACCTGCCAGAACAACCCATCTCCAGCAGGGCCAGCGGGAGGTCCAGAGGTCCAGGAGGAGGATCATCTGACACAAACACAAACACAAACATAAACAAACACAAACACAAACACTTGAACACGAGCGTTGTTGTCATTTAACAACAAACTCACTGCCACGTTCACCTTTAACCTCATAAGCTGGACAATCTCAACAGCGGCCACAACGAAATAAAACACCTTTTAACCCATAACGAAAAAAAAACTTCTCATTCGTGGATAAAAACCAAATTTAATTTCAATCTTACTTTTTCCGTCCATGTTCCAAGACTTGTCAACAAACGCGACGGAAGTTGCTACACACGTAGGCGGAAGCTGATCACTAAACCTAAAAAAAAAAAAAAACTCATATTTATTTTTTACATTACGAAGATAATACTTTAATACAATATCCGTGTTATTGTTTTTTTTTAATGCAGCGAATTACTTTTTTGGTCTGCGTTGAATTTCCACCGGTTTACGTGACGTCATATTAAAGTGTCGGTGTGTTCTTCGAGTGAAGCAGAGCTCGTTAGGTAGGAGAATAATGGCTCAATAACTTACGTTTTCAAGCGTCTGTCATGTGCATAAGGTGTAAATATTAGCGGGGAGTTCATAGGGAAACTTATTTGTCTGATATAAAGCTGTCTGTCATGGTCGTATTGTTAGCACGAAGGCTAGCTTGAGCTAGCATCGCCAGAATGTTGTCTGTGTTTTTGTGTCATGGATATAAATCTCTTGTGAAGGTGAACCACTTGGTTGTGTCGTTGTTTGAGTGAAACACCCGAGGATGGTTTTCCCGAATTCATTGACGGAGGAGGAAGAAGCTCTACAGAAGAAATATGCTAAACTTAAGAAGAAGGTAAGTGTATCATTTTAGACGATTTGATTGTAACTGAGGTTAGTTCATGTTATTGAACGAATGTGTGTTTCAGAAAAAAGCTCTTCTTGCCCTGAAGAAACAGAGTTCAACCAACCAGACGAGCCAGAGCGGACTCAAGAGAAGTGATAACCATTTAAATGTGTTCAAATGTCTCTCATATAGTTAGAATAACACACTTGTGTGTAAATGTTATCTTTTTAAGAAGTACTGTGTTCCTCCGTCGATGTAGAGACGGAGTCCCTGGAAAGACAACAATAACAAGAATGTTTTTATTATTGATGAGGCTTCAAGGATTTGGAGACTAAAAGAGAGATTTTCTGATTTTAATTTGTTGAGTTAAAGAATATCTGAGCCATTGTTATGCTGTCAAGACTAGGGTTCTCAAAAGTATCAACATTTTAAAAAAAACATCAATACTTAAATGTTGTATCCGGATACTATACACATTTAAAAGTAACAATACCAGTACACGATATTGCCTAATATTTAGATGCGTACAACTATCAATCTCATTATATTGTTCTAGTTGTTATTGTTTATTAATTTTTGCACTACATCAAACCTGAGACTCAGAGCTGTGTCTCGTATCGCATACTTGTGTACTTAAACTTAGTATTTGTAGTGCTTGAGTGCGTCTCAATTCTTAGTATTCGAAATGCAGTGCTCCATGCACACTAAATGGGTATAATTGAGACAGTTTCTATTTGTTCAGGCTTTTCCTTGATTTTCTGGAACTCCTGTTGTGTTATCAGTATTATCTTGATCTTTAAAATATATACTTTATTGAATATTGTTTTGATTTTTTAAGTGCTTTGTGACCCTGGTCTGGAAAAGCGCTATATAAATAAATATTACTTACTTACTTACTAAACGACTTCATCTTAGTGACGTTGACGTTGACATTTTAAACTAAAGTTACGTCATATATTTGTATATTATATATTATATATTCATATACTTCCAGGTGTATTTTCAGCAGCAGTAGGATGACGACACGTCTTCGCTGCTGATACCGGCGTTAATATCTTGTCAATATTTCTCATATTTCTTGAAACCAAACTAACTATCTGTGGAGGATTAGTTACTAGTTAGTACGTACACTATCCTGATGATACTAACTTCTAGTATACTAAGAGAAGTATGTTTGAGACATACTATCTGTGGAGGATTAGTTACTAGTTAGTATGTACACTATCCTGATGATACTAACTTCTAGTATACTAAGAGAAGTATGTTTGAGACATACTATCTGTGGAGGATTAGTTACTAGTTAGTATGTACACTATCCTGATGCATACTAACTTCTAGTATACTAAGAGAAGTATGTTTGAGACATACTATCTGTGGAGAATTAGTTACTAGTTAGTACGTACACTATCCTGATGCATACTTACTTCTAGTATACTAAGAGAAGTATGTTTGAGACATACTATCTGTGGAGAATTAGTTACTAGTTAGTATGTACACTATCCTGATGCATACTAACTTCTAGTATACTAAGAGAAGTGTGTTTGAGACATACTATCTGTGGAGGATTAGTTACTAGTTAGTACGTACACTATCCTGATGATACTAACTTCTAGTATACTAAGAGAAGTATGTTTGAGACATACTATCTGTGGAGGATTAGTTACTAGTTAGTACGTACACTATCCTGATGATACTAACTTCTAGTATACTAAGAGAAGTATGTTTGAGACATACTATCTGTGGAGGATTAGTTACTAGTTAGTACGTACACTATCCTGATGATACTAACTTCTAGTATACTAAGAGAAGTATGTGATTTGAGACATACTATCTGTGGAGGATTAGTTACTAGTTAGTACGTACACTATCCTGATGATACTAACTTCTAGTATACTAAGAGAAGTGTGTTTGAGACATACTATCTGTGGAGGATTAGTTACTAGTTAGTACGTACACTATCCTGATGATACTAACTTCTAGTATACTAAGAGAAGTATGTGATTTGAGACATACTATCTGTGGAGGATTAGTTACTAGTTAGTACGTACACTATCCTGATGATACTAACTTCTAGTATACTAAGAGAAGTGTGTTTGAGACATACTATCTGTGGAGGATTAGTTACTAGTTAGTACGTACACTATCCTGATGATACTAACTTCTAGTATACTAAGAGAAGTATGTTTGAGACATACTATCTGTGGAGGATTAGTTACTAGTTAGTACGTACACTATCCTGATGATACTAACTTCTAGTGTACTAAGAGAAGTATGTTTGAGACATACTATCTGTGGAGGATTAGTTACTAGTTAGTACGTACACTATCCTGATGCATACTTACTTCTAGTATACTGAGAGAAGTATGTTTGAGACATACTATCTGTGGAGGATTAGTTACTAGTTAGTACGTACACTATCCTGATGCATACTTACTTCTAGTATACTGAGAGAAGTATGTTTGAGACATACTATCTGTGGAGGATTAGTTACTAGTTAGTACGTACACTATCCTGATGCATACTTACTTCTAGTATACTGAGAGAAGTATGTTTGAGACATACTATCTGTGGAGGATTAGTTACTAGTTAGTACGTACACTATCCTGATGCATACTTACTTCTAGTATACTAAAGGTATGTTAATTTCTTTGAGGATTAGTTATAGTTATCTACATTTCCTGATGCATACTTACTTCTAGTATATAAAGAAGTATGTTTTAACATACTATCTGTGGAGGATTAGTTACTAGTTAGTACGTACACTATCCTGATGCATACTTACTTCTAGTATACTAAGAGAAGTATGTTTGAGACATACTATCCCAGAGACACCCAGAGACAACACAAGGGATACCAGAAACACATTTGTTGTCGGGCCTTGCGGGTCACCTTGACCCTGAGACAACACAAGGGTTAAGTCCATGTAAGCGTGTCAAAGGGATGATGAAATATGTCAAAGTAAATCACATGTATTTTACGTTTTGAAATATTTCTCACGGTTTTGTATCTTTTTAAAATACACACCAGTACAGCGTACTTGTACACTGTTTCTATACACTTGATGTATTCGTCTACACTCACACCGTTTCCATCTCAGCCTTATACGGAGGAACTGCTGAACTTTCAGGGTATACGGCCACGTTTGAGCAGAGCGAAGAAGCTGATCAAGTCCGGAGCCATCAGTGCCATCAAGTCTGAGAACAAGAACTCTGGATTCAAACGATCTCGCATGCTGGAGATCAAGATGAAGGTGTGTTTTATCTTTCCCACGACCACTCCTGACTCACCTGTGACTCACCTGTGACTCACCTGTGACGAGCCACGGAGACGCTCCTGCTGCTCGATACCTTGATGTCGGAAACAATCTCAAATCAACTCGTGTTGTTTTCATTTTTGTTCTCCAAGGATCCGGAAAAAGGTCCAGTTCCTGCTTTCTTACCTTTCCAGAGGAGTGTGTCCACGGATGAAGACCCATTAGAGGTGTGTGTTTTACAGAGGAATACTGCAGAACCTTTCAGGGTAATACTACCACGTTTTACAGAGGAATACTGCAGAACCTTTCAGGGTAATACTACCACGTTTTACAGAGGAATACTGAGAACCTTTCGGGGTAATTATAACAAGTTTTAAAGGGGAAATCTGCAGAACCTTTCAGGGTAATACTACCAAGTTTTACAGAGGAATACTGCAGAACCTTTCAGGGTAATACTACCAAGTTTTACAGAGGAATACTGCAGAACCTTTCAGGGTAATACTACCACGTTTTACAGAGGAATACTGCAGAACCTTTCAGGGTAATACTACCACGTTTTACAGAGGAATACTGCAGAACCTTTCGCAGTAATACTACAACGTTTTACAGAGGAATACTGCAGAACCTTTCAGAGTAATACTACCAAGTTTTACAGAGGAATACTGCAGAACCTTTCAGGGTAATACTACCACGTTTTACAGAGGAATACTGCAGAACCTTTCAGGGTAATACTACCAAGTTTTACAGAGGAATACTGCAGAACCTTTCAGGGTAATACTACAAAGTTTTACAGAGGAATACTGCAGAACCTTTCAGGGTAATACTACAAAGTTTTACAGAGGAATACTGCAGAACCTTTCGGAGTAATACTACAAAGTTTTACAGAGGAATACTGCAGAACCTTTCGCAGTAATACTACAACGTTTTACAGAGGAATACTGCAGAACCTTGGGTAATACTACAAAGTTTATACAGTTTTTGGGGGTTACAGAGGAATACTGCAGAACCTTTCGCAGTAATACTACAAAGTTTTACAGAGGAATACTGCAGAACCTTTCGGAGTAATAATACAAAGTTTTACAGAGGAATACTGCAGAACCTTTCGCAGTAATACTACAAAGTTTTACAGAGGAATACTGCAGAACCTTTCGGAGTAATACTACGGAGTAATATTATTTTGTTTTTTTGGGGGGGGTTTTTGTGTTTTTTGGTTTTGTTTTTATAGAGGGTGGAAGTTTTACAGAGGAATACTGCAGAACCTTTTGCAGTAATAATACAAAGTTTTACAGAGGAATACTGCAGAACCTTTCGGAGTAATAATACAAAGTTTTACAGAGGAATACTGCAGAATTCTTTATTTTTCCAATAATTAAAAGATAAAATGTAAGTGAAAGTTATTTTAAATTGTAGTTTAAATTCAATATAATAATTATTCCATATATAAATGATTTTATTCTATTATTTTATAATATATTATAAAATAATATTACTAATAATAAAAGATATTTTAAAATGAATACAAATGTGTTTACGTTTCAGTCTGGGAAGAGAGGCCACAGGAAGGCTCTGTACGACAGGTAATTATAAATAAAGTCCGTTCTGTCTGTGGACAGGGTATCAATAAAGTTTTTTCCCTGCTCACGAAGCTTCGTCAGCCCCGGCGAGCGTTTCCGGGAAGACGACGACGGCGGCAGCGGCGGCGCCGGAAACTTGACGCCGGGCCCGGACGTGGACCGAGACCGAGACCGAGACCGAGAGAGGGAGAAGAGCCGCGAGACGGACAGAGACCGGGAGAGGGACCGGGACCGAGGGCGGCCGCGGGAGAGGGACCGGGACCGGGAGAGGGATCGGGTCCGAGAACGAGACCACAGCAGAGAGATGGACCGGGAGCGGGACGTGGACCGGGACCGAGAAGCTCCGTTCAGACGTCAGTCACATGACTCGCCGGTCCTGTTGCGCCGCTCACGACTCGTGTCCTGCAGGCTCGGACTCGTACCCGGAGCAGCGCGGCGTGAGGAAGGGCAACACCGTGTACGTGTACGGCGCCGGGCTGGCGGAGGACGGCCTGCGCTCGGCCTTCAGTCACCACGGCAACATCATCGACCTCTCCATGGACAGTCAACGCAAGTAAGACTCGCCTCCACACGCGTGTCTCTGAGGTTGCTTGAACACGTGTGTTCGCAGCTGTGCCTTCATCACCTTCGAGAAGATCGAGTCTGCGGATCAGGCCGTGGCTGAGGTGAGTCCAGCGAGGCGTTCAAGGACGTCTGGATAGACCAGTGTCGTCGCCATGATTGAAGTTAATCTGATGTTAAAACTTCTTGTCACTGAAATGTATTTTTAAAGGATTTACATATTTTTTGAATATTTTAATTAAATCATTTTTGTATTGAAAGGTTGAATTTTTGTAAATACCGTATTTTCCGGACTATAAGTGTCAGTTTTCTTCATAGTTTGTCCGCGACTTATACTCTGGAGCGACTTATGTGTGAAATTATTACCACATTATTATATCATTTCACATGTTATTTTCACACTAAACCACCAGAGGGCGCTCTAGGCCTGTGTTGATCATTTCCACGTAGAAGAGGAAGCATCTTCTACCTCCGGAGTTAGTTAGTTGTTTAAAAGTGACACGAGGATGAAGAGTTATTTGGAGTTACACGGATGGTTTGGTAAACTAGTTAGTTATTGATGCTATAGTTCTCTGAATAACTCTTCATATGTTATGTTAACATACCAGGTTCTCACTTGTGTCATGTATGTTGTGTCAAAAACACGACTTATACTCCAGTGCGACTTATATATGTTTTTTCCTTCTTTATTATGTATTTTATGTCTGGAGATACTTGTACTCCGGAGTACTATAGTCCGGAGAATACGGTAGTTAAATTTAGAAATATCTTCAGAATAATGATCGTCTACAAATACAGTTTATATTGTAATAATTCTCCAATAGTTACAGAAGCAGTCAATATTTGAATAAATATAAAAACAATATAATAGTGTGACCAGACAATAACAAGAGTTATTATACTTCAGCCAATCACGCGAGGAACAGACGATCATGTGACAAGAAGCACGTGTGTAGCTTTGTTGTTCCAATGTTGTGTTGTGTCACTGTTACACAACATTATTGTGTTATTATTATTATTATTATTATATAAAAGTATTTAAATTGAATAAATACATTGAGGACATGTATTTTTGAACTATTGGAATTTAACACACAATGATGATACAATAGAGTCACACATCACAACAACACACACACACTGATGATACAATAGAGTCACACATCACAACAACACACACACACTGATGATACAATAGAGTCACACATCACAACAACACACACACACTGATGATACAATAGAGTCACACATCACAACAACACACACACACTGATGATACAATAGAGTCACACATCACAACAACACATACACACTGATGATACAATAGAGTCACACATCACAACAACACACACACACTGATGATACAATAGAGTCACACATCACAACAACACACACACACTGATGATACAATAGAGTCACACATCACAACAACACACACACTGATGATACAATAGAGTCACACATCACAACAACACACACACTGATGATACAATAGAGTCACACATCACAACAACACACACACACTGATGATACAATAGAGTCACACATCACAACAACAACACATACACTGATGATACAATAGAGTCAGACATCACAACAACACACACTGATGATACAATAGAGTCACACATCACAACAACAACACACACTGATGATACAATAGAGTCACGCATCACAACAACACACACTGATGATACAATAGAGTCACACATCACAACAACACACACAACACATCCCAACAACACACACACTGATGATACAATAGAGTCACACATCACAACAACACACACACACTGATGATACAATAGAGTCACACATCACAGCAACACACACACACTGATGATACAATAGAGTCACACATCACAACAACACACACACACTGATGAAACAATAGAGTCACACATCACAACAACACACACACTGGTGATACAATAGTCACACATCACAACAACACACACACTGATGATACAATAGAGTCACACATCACAGCAACACACACACTGATGATACAATAGAGTCACACATCACAACAACACACACACACTGATGATACAATAGAGTCACACATCACAACAACACAAGCACACTGATGATACAATAGAGTCACACATCACAACAACACACACACACTGATGATACAATAGAGTCACACATCACAACAACACACACACACTGATGATACAATAGAGTCACACATCACAACAACACACAGTGATGATACTGACACACACACACACACACACACACACACACACACACACACACACACACCTTGTGATGGTTGTGTTATCATCACTCTCTCACACCAACAGTTGAACGGCAGCTCTGTGGGCGACGTTCACCTCAAGGTCAGCATCGCCAGGAAACAGCCGATGCTGGACGCTGCGACCGGGAAGTCTGTGTGGGCGACTCTAGGTCAGTTCAGTGACCTCAGGTGACCTCAGGTGACCTCAGGTGACCTCAGGTGACCTCTAGTGACCTCAGGTGTCTTCTCTCCACAGCCGTCCAGAACAGCTCCAAAGGCTCCTTCAAGGACAAGAGGAACCAGGTCGTGTACGGCGACTTCCTGTGACCGTTTGTGTTTGTGTGTGTGTGTGTTTGTGCGTCCATTATGTTTTGCATTAAATGATTGTTTAGACACTTCGTCCACGACGCGTGTGTTACTACGACCGTTGTCATGGCAACGCTGAGCACCTAGAGCTGCAGTTGTTTCATGTACATCAGTGTCAGAGTATTGTAGTTTCACATGTTTATTCCTGGATTCTGTTTATTTGAATAATAGGAAAAATGTCATATTTTCTAAACTAAGGATTTTGTTTACATTTATATTGATTTTCTTATTCCAATCATTTAAAAAAAATGCTCAATATTCATATTTTTTCCATTTTTGTTTGAACTGGATATTCGTCTATTTTGTCTAGTTTTATATATTTGGTTTATTTGGTTTATTTGGTTTATTTGGTTTATTTGGTTTATTTGGTTTCCTCCTCCAGTCCAGAAACATCCAGAGGTTGATCGAGAACTTTGGTGAAATTGTCGGTAGTATGAGTGTGTGTGTGAAGGGTTGTCTGTCTTGTGTGTCCTGAGATGGCGTCCTGTCCAGGGTGTCCCCTGCCTCCAGTCTCCCCGCGACCCCTGCGACCCCGCGACCCCACAAGGGATAAAGCGATAGAAAAAGAATGAATGAACCTTCTTTTCACACACTTTGATTTCCAAAAAGAATTAAAACATAAAAATAATTGTTGGTTAAATGTTGAGATACTTGATCGAACTTTCAGCCAATCTTTGGATCTATTGTCGCTTTTTTGTTGAAGTTAAAACTGAAAAACATTGAATTTGCGAATTATTGTAGTTTGAATATAAATCTCTGTAAAAGAAAAATCCATTATTTTAATGAATTAAACATTTCCATAGAAACGCTCAGATCAACCTGTCAATCAATTCTCTGACGCCACTGATTCTTTGACAATCTTCTGAAATCATCGGTGAGAAGAATCGCTTAAGAACGTTGTTTATTTACAGTTTTCACCACATGTTGTAAACAGTGAACGTCGTCTTGATGAAAGTATTTGGTTCGAAAACAAAAGTTGTTTCAATGGTCAAGGTTTTCCGTCTGTGAGTTCCAGCTCACGTGAAGGTCAGAGGTCAGAGGTCGTGAGAATAACGTGAGAACTTTCTTTTTTTTGAAAAAAAGTGTGTAGTTCCAGCAGAGACGGAGTGAGTGTGTAGTTCCAACAGAGACGGAGTGAGTGTGTAGTTCCAACAGAGACGGAGGGAGTGTGTAGTTCCAACAGAGACGGAGTGTGTAGTTCCAACAGAGACGGAGTGAGTGTGTAGTTCCAACAGAGACGGAGTGAGTGTGAGTCCAGGGGGTGTAGTTCCAACAGAGACGGAGTGTGTAGTTCCAACAGAGACAGAGACGGAGTGTGTAGTTCCAACAGAGACGGAGTGAGTGTGTAGTTCCAACAGAGACGGAGTGAGTGTGTAGTTCCAACAGAGACGGAGTGAGTGTGTAGTTCCAACAGAGACGGAGTGAGTGTGTAGTTCCAACAGAGGGAGGTGTGTAGTTCCAACAGAGACGGGAGTGTGTAGTTCCAACAGGAGTTCCAACAGAGACGGAGTGAGTGTGTAGTTCCAACAGAGACGGAGTGGGTGAGTGTGTAGTTCCAACAGAGACGAGTGTGGTTCCAACAGAGACGGAGTGTGTAGTTCCAACAGAGACGGAGTGTGTAGTTCCAACAGAGACGGAGTGAGTGTGTAGTTCCAACAGAGACGGAGTGAGTGTGTAGTTCCAACAGAGACGGAGTGAGTGTGTAGTTCCAACAGAGACGGAGTGAGTGTGTAGTTCCAACAGAGACGGAGTGTGTAGTTCCAACAGAGACGGAGTGAGTGTGTAGTTCCAACAGAGACGGAGTGTGTAGTTCCAACAGAGACGGAGTGAGTGTGTAGTTCCAACAGAGACGGAGTGTGTAGTTCCAACAGAGACGGAGTGAGTGTGTAGTTCCAACAGAGGCACTTCCTGTTCCAGTGAGACGCCGCCACAGACACGTATGTACAGCAGGATCACACGCCCAAAACACGCGAGGGGTCGAGGGGTCGAGGGGTCGAGGGGTCGAGGGGTCGAGGGGTCGAGGGTCAAGTTCAAGTGTTGTTGGGCTGGAAATGAGGGAAAATACATCAGAGTATTGAGGTAACGATTCTATTCACAGTAAAACCCACGAGTCACAGTCACGGGTCCAGTTGTCGACTTGATTTGGTTCAGAGTCGCTGCCGTACTTTTTAAACACAGGATCTTTGTCAGTGTCGTCAGAACATCCTTGAATTTAACGTTTTTTAATGTTGAAACTTTAATGAAATATTCTTTATTTCAATCATTCAAATCAAAAACCTATATATCGAAAGGTAGGAATTCAAAATTAACATTTTTTTAATAATATTCGTAATCCAATGATTCAAAAATACATTTTCTAGATTCAATATTTATTGTATTTGTTCTTATTCTTAATTCAAATCAGACGATCCCTTGAGTGTTTAATCCAGTAGTTCTCGTCTGCTGGTCCTTTAACTTTACTTTGTATTGAATTGAAGACTATATTAATTATGAAGTAATTAAAAAATAAAATGATTATTATTTAAATGAAAATATAAAACACCCAGTTTTGAATGAAATGTATTCAAAGAATTGAACGTTGAATAAAAACCTTTAAAATGTTTCAACACGTTCTGATGATAGAACAAGGATCCAGGATCCAAAGGTCTACGTCATGTGATCCTGGTTCAGGGCCTCCTCGTCCTGCATCTGCCCGGCGGCTCTCTCGCGCTCCTCCTGCTCGTGGAGCGAGTTCTGCCCGGTGGTCTTGCCGTGCTGCTCCTTCAGGTGCCGCCTCAGCGCCGGCTTGTGGGCGAAGCGGGCGTGACAGTAGGCGCAGCGGTGCGGCCGCTCGCCGCTGTGCAGGTTCATGTGGTCGATGAGCGTGGACTTCTGCGTGAAGGTCTTGTAGCAGAGCGGGCACTGGTGCGTCTTGTTCAGGCCGCGGTGCACCAGCATGTGGCGCGACAGCTTGGTCGAGTTGTGGAACTGCTTCCCGCAGCAGGGGCAGGTGAGCTGCAGGTGTGTGGCGCAGGAGTGCACGGCCAGCACGTGGGCCGAGGAGAAGGTCATGTTGCAGTGCTCGCAGATCACGGGCCCGGTGGCGCTGGACGTGGATCCCACCACCGCCACCGACTCGTCGCCGCCGCCCTCCTTGAGGGCCAGGGTTCCCTCGGCGGCGCCGGACTCCTCCAGGGAGAAGGGTCGCTCGGCGTCGGGGGGCGACGGTCGCTCCCCCCCGGCGCCGAAGCGAGGAGGATCCAGAGACATCAAGCCTCCTGATCGGAGGCCGTCGGCGCCAAAGTCCATTCCGAACCCGGCCATGCCGGCGTTGGCGATGTACCACATGTCGGCGTGACCCAGACCGGCGAGTCTCTTCTCCAGGGACGAGCGCCTCCTCTTGAAGCCCCGCCCCCGGGCCCGGCCCCGCCCACTCCGGGGGGGCATCAGTCTGTGTTTGAAGTCGTTCACCGGGAGACCCTCCGAGCCGTCCTCTCTGGCCGGGTTGGAGTCGTACTCGCCGCCGTCGCCTCTGAGCAGGACCTCGTCCGACTCCAGGTAGTCCTCGGCGCCGTCGCCCAGCAGCTTGTCTCTGTTCATGTGCTCGTCGGCGACGTAGATCCTGAAGGTGTCGCTGTGAGCCGCGTCCTCCTCGTCCGACGCGTTCACCTGCCGCACAGGTACGACCGCAGGTGTTGAAGAATCAAACGTCACGTTGTTACACGTTTAAAATTGGCTGCTCGTTCTGTAGGAACTACGGCGGCTCAGAAGTACAAACTCATTGAAACATTTCAAGTCTACAATTTACTCAAATCACAGATTTGTTTCTGGAACATTTTTAAACTCCAGAAAAAACTGAAACACATGCAAATGAGTTGCAAGGGTTTGTGTATCAGATAAATTGAAACAAAACTATTTTAGGAAAAAACATCTCTGTGTTTGATGATCTACTGACTCCTTCAAGAAACATCAGTGTTTGATGATCTACTGACTCCTTCAAGAAACATCTGTGTTTGATGATCTACTGACTCCTTCAAGAAACATCTGTGTTTGATGATCTACTGACTCCTTCAAGAAACATCTGTGTTTGATGATCTACTGACTCCTTCAAGAAACATGTGTGTTTGATGATCTACTGACTCCTTCAAGAAACATGTGTGTTTGATGATCTACTGACTCCTTCAAGAAACATGTGTGTTTGATGATCTACTGACTCCTTCAAGAAACATCTGTGTTTGATGATCTACTGACTCCTTCAAGAAACATCTGTGTTTGATGATCTACTGACTCCTTCAAGAAACATCTGTGTTTGATGATCTACTGACTCCTTCAAGAAACATCTGTGTTTGATGATCTACTGACTCCTTCAAGAAACATCTGTGTGTTTGATGATCTACTGACTCCTTCAAGAAACATCTGTGTTTGATGATCTACTGACTCCTTCAAGAAACATCTGTGTTTGATGATCTACTGACTCCTTCAAGAAACATCTGTGTTTGATGATCTACTGACTCCTTCAAGAAACATCTGTGTTTGATGATCTACTGACTCCTTCAAGAAACATCTGTGTTTGATGATCTACTGACTCCTTCAAGAAACATCTGTGTTTGATGATCTACTGACTCCTTCAAGAAACATCTGTGTTTGATGATCTACTGACTCCTTCAAGAAACACCTGTGTTTGATGATCTACTGACTCCTTCAAGAAACATCTGTGTTTGATGATCTACTGACTCCTTCAAGAAACATCTGTGTTTGATGATCTACTGACTCCTTCAAGAAACATCTGTGTTTGATGATCTACTGACTCCTTCAAGAAACATCTGTGTTTGATGATCTACTGACTCCTTCAAGAAACATCTGTGTTTGATGATCTACTGACTCCTTCAAGAAACATCTGTGTTTGATGATCTACTGACCCTTCAAACTTCAAGAAACATCTGTGTTTGATGATCTACTGACTCCTTCAAGAAACATCTGTGTTTGATGATCTACTGACTCCTTCAAGAAACATCTGTGTTTGATGATCTACTGACTCCTTCAAGAAACATCTGTGTTTGATGATCTACTGACTCCTTCAAGAAACATCTGTGTTTGATGATCTACTGACTCCTTCAAGAAACATCTGTGTTTGATGATCTACTGACTCCTTCAAGAAACATCTGTGTTTGATGATCTACTGACTCCTTCAAGAAACATCTGTGTTTGATGATCTACTGACTCCTTCAAGAAACATCTGTGTTTGATGATCTACTGACTCCTTCAAGAAACATCTGTGTTTGATGCTACACATCTGTTTTGATGATCTACTGACTCCTTCAAGAAACATCTGTGTTTGATGATCTACTGACTCCTTCAAGAAACATCTGTGTTTGATGATCTACTGACTCCTTCAAGAAACATCTGTGTTTGATGATCTACTGACTCCTTCAAGAAACATCTGTGTTTGATGATCTACTGACTCCTTCAAGAAACATGTGTGTTTGATGATCTACTGACTCCTTCAAGAAACATCTGTGTTTGATGATCTACTGACTCCTTCAAGAAACATCTGTGTTTGATGATCTACTGACTCCTTCAAGAAACATGTGTGTTTGATGATCTACTGACTCCTTCAAGAAACATCTCTGTGTTTGATGATCTACTGACTCCTTCAAGAAACATCTGTGTTTGATGATCTACTGACTCCTTCAAGAAACATCTCTGTGTTTGATGATCTACTGACTCCTTCAAGAAACATCTGTGTTTGATGATCTACTGACTCCTTCAAGAAACATCTCTGTGTTTGATGATCTACTGACTCCTTCAAGAAACATCTCAAGACACTTTTTGTTTTTGAACTTCTGGGCCACCGTAACAACATTTTGTGAATCACAAATGATAAGGATTTAACTGCACCTTGATGCAAAGCTCATCATACGACGGACTGTCGCCGCTCCGTTGTCCGCCGGCCTGAGAGGACGGCTCTCGTCCAGGCTCCTCCACCAGTCGGACCAGTGGACTGTGGGGTCGGCTCAGAGGAGACCGGTGGTCGTCGTCACCGGCGCCGTGACCAGTGGACGAACCGTCTTCGTGGATCTGCTTCAAACGAACGGTCTTGAGAAGAAGGTTGTGAGAGACGTTAGGAGGGTCTACCTTGTGTGACGTGAGGTTCTTGAGCTGCATGTACTTCTTCAGAGCTCCCCTGCAGCGCTCCACGATGTGTTCCATCTGCAGGTAGCTGGCCGCCGTCAGGTAGTTGACGATCTCCTCCGGGTTGAACTGCAGCACGCCGGTGTAGCAGGACTGCAGCAGGTCGCACACCACCGTGGAGCTGTACAGCATGGACACCTGTGGGGTCGGTCCACAGCGTCAGATCCAAACCATCTTAGCTTCAGCTCGGACGCCGCTTACCTGCAGCTTGGAGGACGGGCTGAGCAGGAACTGATCCCTGAGAAACGGCGAACACGCCGCCAGAACCACCTTGTGACCCTTGAACGTCTGGTTGTCGCTGGCCACGATGGTGATGTCGCAGAAGTTTTGGCGGGATCTCAGCTGGTCCATGTGCTTCAGGGTCGTATCTCCGTGGCCCGGCAGACGAAAGCAAAGCATCTCCATGTTGGATGGACTTAGGTTTGTGTCGCTGGGAACAAAAAGTCAAACACAGATGTTGAGTATTAGGGCTTTAGTGACACATGAGCTCACGACACAATACGTTTCCATACACTTGCATCATTGTTGGACTTGGGGAGCACCTAATAAACACCTAATAAACACCTAATAAACACCTAATAAGCACCTAATAAACACCTAATAAACACCTAATAAGCACCTAATAAGCACCTAATAAACACCTAATAAACACCTAATAAACACCTAATAAACACCTAATAAACACCTAATAAGCACCTAATAAACACCTAATAAACACCTAATAAACACCTAATAAGCACCTAATAAACACCTAATAAGCACCTAATAAACACCTAATAAACACCTAATAAACACCTAATAAACACCTAATAAGCACCTAATAAACACCTAATAAACACCTAATTAGCAAAAAGGTCTGTAATGTGCTGAAATGTAACACATCATGAGCTTCGTATCATTGGAAGCAGCAAAATGTTATTTTAATGCAATGATAATTTCACATTCTTTGTACTGCTTGTCATCATAGTCCGGAGAGAAACCCACAGTTTTAAACCCGCTTAGATCTTTGCACAGCCAGGCCTTCAAAATCCTTGAAAACCTCTGCGTTACCACCATTGCTTCATCCTTGAAAAACATCAAATCTTGAGGGTTGACAACTTGATTATGTTCCCCAACATCCATGTGGCACATAAATTGGAAAAAACGATTTCCCGAAGGAGACCTCCTGAGGGATCGATAAAGTTCTACCTACCTAACCTGAAGTCCTGCATGATGCTGCCCCTCCTCCCCTGAAGAACCATGTACAGCCGAGCTCTCAACTAAAAAGCCCAGCATTAAGGTCAGGGTCCAGGGGCGACTGTTCCCAAAAGAAAGTCTGCGTTCCCTCAATCTTTTCATACGACGTCATCAAAGAATGGAACAAGCAGACAATTTTCAAAGACTTTTAGACCAACAGTCCTGCTCGCACTGATGGTACCAGACGGGTATTTGACCATCATTGACATTATTAGATTGTACTGTGTTTTTGTATATTATTGTGTTTTTGCTTTATTTGTATGTGATGTATTATGTAAACTGTCTGCATCTTTGTTGAGAACTACAGATGGAAAGTAGCATCTTGTGCTAATTCTGGTGCAGCATCTTTTTAATGGAACTGAACGTCCTTTGAAATAAACTGAACTGAAATTTAAGCGACATCTGGATCCACCCTCTGGTTAAATGAATAGAAACGAAAAACCAATATATGTCCAAAATCAGCTTTAAAAGCAATTCAGGTCGACTGCATCCTCTCGTCCTCAGTCATCGCAGAGTATCTCGCTGGACTTCATTCTTCTTTAGCCTCAGGGGAGGTAATGACTGAGTGTTGAATTGAAACACAAAATATTAATTGTAAATAATAAAAAAGGGATCTTTATATACACACTGAATTTAAAAAACACTGATAAAAATAGTTAGATTTGAAGGCCAAAGAGGAGGGAGTGTGTTAAGAAGAGAAGTCTATCTGTTACGAGATCTATGAGCACATTGTTCTTGTTTTTCTTTTTACTTATTTGCATTTTGTTCTTCAGTCAGCGGCTGTGATGCGACTGGAAACTTCATTTCCCAAAGGATATTCACACGAGTAATATGTTAGACTGCAAACATGTCGAGGTGAGATCCCTCACTGTCGTATCCAGTGTAACGTACCTGCAGCCTGTCAATCACTCATCAGATGTCACTGCAGGCTCCTCTTCCATCTTTAATATCTACCACTTCCTCCTCCTCAGTTACACACATGCAGTCCTAGTCTCTCCGACTCACCCCTTCACCGACTGATCACTGTATCATCCGCAAACACCATTGTCCATGAAGGATTCTCTGCGCCAGGAAATTTGATGGATATAACTTTATTGATCGAAGAACGAAGGATGAAGGATTGACGAACACCTGGCAGGTTCTCGTCTCCCAGAGATATAACATCAATCAGAAATACAAGCGTTCAAGTCTAAGGCGTAAAACTTCAGTTCTTCAGAGGCACAGAAGTTTCTGGAGCCACGTGTGATCAAAGATTCATTTGTTGGTTTGTGACACGAGCGAGTGTTTGTTTGCACCGGAAACCATGATTTCAATCTTATTTCTCTAAGAAAACAGCTTGTAGTGGACATTGACCGGAGCTAGAACCTGATGTTACTGCCAGTCATTTTCTTTCTGTTAGAATTGATCTCATGAAATGAGTTTCGCAAAAAAGTATCATTCAGGAACCAGTATTGAAGTGAAGGTGTTAGAAATACTCCATCGATACTCGGTCCTACTCGAGTCTGACACTTTGACATGACAGTAAGAGAAGATGTGGCTGAAGATGAATGAAGTCCATGTTTATCTCATCATGATGGATCCATCAGTACTTTGATCTTTTTGCACTTTGTTTACACTTTCATTTCCAATTGAATGTTTCTTCATTGTTGGTAAATAAACACAAAACATATATATATATTATGAAAAGTTACATACAAACGAACAGCATGATTGATCTTCCAACAGTTTTGTTACTGAAGGATCGATCCAAGAATCTCATGACGTTTCTTAAGACTCGTCATGACGTCACTGTTGGTCAACAGATCTCAGCAAACAATGTGTTGGTAAATCAACCGTTAAATCAACATCAACACGATCTTACCCCGTCTATGGAGACAATGTGTTTTAAAAACTACAAAAAAAGGGTTTCAATGAATGTAAATCGTAGATATTTGCCCGCAGCTAAAGTTAGCTCCAGTTAGCTAGCTAGCATGTGTCGACCGTCACTCACCTCGTCCTGACGAATGTCGCCCAGAACTCTGGTTCTGGATCAGAGGAGCATCTGTGGCTCCGTGTTCACCTCCTCTGGCCTGCGACAGACTCCAGGCTCCCGGCGGAGAAGGTTTCGGATCATATCAGCAGCAGCAAGACAGACGGGCGCCAGGCGCGGACTCCACTGACCTCAAGTCGGTTTCGCCGCCTGTATTGGTCGCTGGTCAGCAGCACGCTGACCTGGGATCAGCGGCCAAACACATCATCGGTGACGGAGCGACGGGGGCGGGGCTGTCGTGATGACGCACTGGAGTGACGCTTTACGGCACTTCCGCATCACAGTCAAGACTTTTGACGCTACATTTGGAGTGCGCGTGATGACGGAACATTACGGTAGCAGTGAACTGGCGTGGAAGGAGATACAAATAATAAATATTATTATAATATTCTATATTAATTTAAGTTAAGTTAAATTGATCCAATGTTTTTTTATTCGCAACAAAACGTAAATAAAAAAGGATTAGACTCCCCCGAATATGGAATAATATCAATGTATTTTAAATTATAATTTTGTGAAAGTACAAATTAGTACAAAAAAGTACAAATTAAATGTATAAAGAAATAGCACAAGAAAACGTTTTAATTTGTAGCAAATCTGAGAAAAAAAAAGATTTATTTCAATTGTTTTATTATTCAAATTTGGCGTCAATGACTGGGCCGTGATTGCGGAAGCGTTGGCTCGCTCCAGGCGCAGACGTAACTGATCTCACGTCGGTTTTCAAGACTGTAATTGTCGCCGGTCAGCAGCAACACCCTGTCTCGGGATCTGACCTGTGATCAGCGACCAGCCGAGAGGATGATGAGGGGCGTGGCTATGGCGGTGACGCCGACGAGGGGGCGGGGCCGTGGTGATGACGCGCCACGCTGCGACTCTGGACGCGAGGAAACATGTCTGCGGCGGAAACAACGAAGAAGGTACTTCACGTTGAAAACATTCTGCACAAATAACACTCGCGCTCGAGAAACACGTCACTTGAAGCCAGAGGTTTCGCAGAAGAAACAACTTGTTTTTGTGCCTCAGAGCTGGTCGTCTGTTGCTAGCCATGTTGCTAACAGAGCTAGCTTGATGCTAATGCTTGAACGTTGTTACTCTTTTAAAATGAACTTCTTCTTCTTCTTCTTCTTCTTCGGTGCAGCCATGACACCTGCTGCTGTTATTGTTCACATCTCCTGGTGTGGTTTCACGAGCCTGAATGGATCACGATTTGCATTTAAATAAATAAACACAGCTTGTGTTTTGCTAAAGGAGAAGAACGACTTTTAAATAAATCAAACCTCGTCACATGTTCGTGCATTTTAATATATTTTCATTAGTTTAAATAAATTTATCATGGAGCCAGTTCTCTAGTTTATTATCTTTTCTTTCATTCATTCTCTACGAGTGGGAGGCAGAGACGCCCTGGACGGGGTCACAGGTCAACACATAGATGATGTCATTATATGTCAAAATGTATGATAACAACATTATGAGACTCATTCATTTAATAATTCATTTTCTACTTTATCACTCACCGGGGTCGTGGGGAGACTGGAGTCCATCCCAGTATCATAGGGCGAGAGGCAGGGGACACCCTGGACAGGACGCACAAAGACAGACAACCATTCACACACACACTCATACCTATGGACGATTTTTCCCAAAGTTCTCAATCAACCTCTGTCTGTTTCTGGACTGTGGGAGGAAACCGGAGTATTCATGAGACTCAGGAATATACGAGTGAAAACATTGTACACAGAGAAACGAAGCATCGTGTGGTCGGTGAATATAAAAGTCTACACACTCCTGGTGAAGGTGTTTGTCGTGAACAAATGACGTCGGGATAAATGATTTCACCGCCTGTAGTTCGAGTCAGTTTTTACTATAACGTTATTATTTTTCTGCTCGAAGGAGCTTCATGGAGACGATGATCCTCGACCAGAGTCTGCAGCCGGACCGAGTCACGCTGATCCTGGTACGTGTTACGAGTCAAATACTGTGTCTCAAACATACTTCTCTCAGTACACTAGAAGTTAGTATCATCAGGATAGTGTACGTACTAACTAGTAACTAATCCTCCACAGAGAGTGTGTCTCAAACACACTCCTCTCCCGTATACTAGAAGTTAGTATCATCAGGATAGTGTACGTACTAACTAGTAACTAATCCTCCACAGATAGTATGTCTCAAACATACTTCTCTCAGTATACTAGAAGTTAGTATCATCAGGATAGTGTACCTACCTACTAGTAACTAACCTCCACAGATAACTAAACATCTTCCTCCGTAACTAGAAGTTAGTATCATCAGGATAGTGTATGTCTCTAATCCTCACAGATATATTCTTCTCTCAGTATACTAGAAGTTAGTATCATCAGGATAGTGTACGTACTAACTAGTAACTAATCCTCCACAGATAGTATGTCTCAAACATACTTCTCTCAGTATACTAGAAGTTAGTATCATCAGGATAGTGTACGTACTAACTAGTAACTAATCCTCCACAGATAGTATGTCTCAAACATACTTCTCTTAGTATACTAGAAGTTAGTATCATCAGGATAGTGTACGTACTAACTAGTAACTAATCCTCCACAGATAGTATGTCTCAAACATACTTCTCTTAGTATACTAGAAGTTAGTATCATCAGGATAGTGTACGTACTAACTAGTAACTAATCCTCCACAGATAGTATGTCTCAAACATACTTCTCTAGTATACTAGAAGTTAGTATATCAGGTAGTGTACGTACTAACTAGTAACTAATCCTCCACAGGTAGTTTGTCTCAAACATTCTTCTCTTAGTATACTAAGTTTTTTTTTTGTGGCCTCACAAATATTAACTACTCCCCCCAGGGTGTTTTTTTTCAAAATTTCTTTTTTTTTTTTTTGTTTTTTTTTTTTTTTTTTTTTTTTTTTGTATCATCAGGATAGTGTACGTACTAACTAGTAACTAATCCTCCATGGATAGTATGTCTCAAATCAAACTCTGCTGCTACACACTAACAGGAAATGACGCGACAGCTTCTTCTTCTACTACTATTTAACGATGGTTGCAACCAGTAACACTAGCGACACCTGCTGGCAGCACGTTTTGAAAGTTTGGAAAAAGAAATAAAGAAAAATATGAGAATCGAAATATTGACGAGATATTAACGACGGTATCAGCAAGTATATGAATATATATGGAAGTATATGAATATATATAGATATATAGATATATATATATGTGACGTAACTTCCGTTTACAACGTCACTAAGATGGAGTCGTTTAGTGTAGAAAGTGTCCATCGATTCATACTCAGTTTTGTGGGCGTTTTAGTAACAATGTAGTGTGTATGGAGCACTACATTTACATACTAGGAATTGAGACGCACTTACGCACTAAAAATACTGACTTGAGTACACAAGTGTCCGATTTTCTGACACAGCAAAGCTGTTTTATTTGAAGTATGCTAACAAAGTTGTCTCACGCTGCACATTAACTGGTCGACGTCATCAGAGGACCTGGACTCGCCGGCCGCCGTCAAGACAGTCGACGGCGACGCAGCGAGCGCTCGCTCCACGCAGGAGACGCAGGTGAAGCGTGAGGCAGAGAGTCCTGTCGCCTCACCGGCGGCCAAACCTTCACGAGGTGAAACGTTTGTCGACCTCGTGTCGCGACCCTCGTCCTGATTCTTGACCTCTGCGTCCACAGAACACGCGTCTCCGCCGACGGCGCCTCACGAGGCCGTCATGCCGTCGCCCGGCAGAGCCAAGATGAGCGTCTCCGGGCCGAGCGGCGGCAGTAAAGCTCCTCCTCCTCCTCCTCCTCCTCCTCCTCCTCCTCTCTCGTCCTCCTCCTCTCCGCTCCCTTCTTCCGTCCCATCTTCTTCTCCGTCCATGTCTCCAAACACAGCCAAGGTCCATCGGGCCCGCAAGACCATGAACAGACCAGTCCTGGCCAAGGTCAGTCACAACAAAAACGATTTAATGTGGATACTTTAGTTACTTCTCTCTATATTATCTTAGTATTTTGTTCCCTCGCTTTTGTCCATGCATTGGATTCAAACGTTAATCAACCACTTAAAAATGTAGCATCAAGAAAAAAGAAAGGTACAAACAGGTGTATGAGTCTGTTGTTGTCTTTCCTTCTTAACGCTCAATATATACCTTTTTTACTTTTCAGTTTGACTCTCTTGTCCATCTGTTCTCTATGATCATCTTGTTTTAAAACATGACAACTTTATATGTCGTCAACGTCAGAACGTTTGATTAATGACATCATCATGTACTATTAGTACAAATATGATGGATGGATGGATATATAAATAGATGGATGGATGGATGGATGGATATATAAATGGATGGAAGGACTGATGGATATATAAATGGATGGATGGATGGATGGATATATAGTTGGATGGATGGATGGATGGATGGATATATAAATGGATTGATGGATGGATATATAAATGGATGGATGGATGTATGGATATATACTGTAAATGGATGGATATATAAATGGATGGATGTATGGATATATAAATGGATGGATGGATATATAAATGGATGGATGGATGTATGGATATATAAATGGATGGATATATAAATGGATGGATGGATGGATATATAAATGGATGGATGGATGGATGGATATATAGTTGGATGGATGGATGGATGGATGGATATATAAATGGATGGATGGATATATAGATGGATGGATGGATGGATGGATATATAAATGGATGGATGGATATATAGTTGGATGGATGGATGGATGGATGGATGGATGGATATATAAATGGATTGATGGATGGATATATAAATGGATGGATGGATGTATGGATATATACTGTAAATGGATGGATGGATGGATATATAAATGGATGGATGGATGGATATATAAATGGATTGATGGATGGATATATAAATGGATGGATGGATGTATGGATATATAAATGGATGGATGGATATATAAATGGATGGATGGATGTATGGATATATAAATGGATGGATGGATATATAAATGGATGGATGGATGGATGGATATATAAATGGATGGATGGATGGATATATAAATGGATGGATGGATGGATATATAAATGGATGGATATATAGTTGGATGGATGGATGGATGGATGGATATATAAATGGATGGATGGATATATAGTTGGATGGATGGATGGATATATAAATGGATTGATGGATGGATGGATATATAGTTGGATGGATGGATGGATATATAAATGGATTGATGGATGGATATATAAATGGATGGATGGATGTATGGATATATACTGTAAATGGATGGATGGATGGATATGAAAATGGATTGATGGATGGATATATAAATGGATGGATGGATGTATGGATATATAAATGGATGGATGGATGGATATATAAATGGATGGATGGATATATAAATGGATGGATGGATATATAAATGGATGGATGGATGGATATATAAATGGATGGATGGATGGATGGATGGATATATAAATGGATGGATGTATAAATGGATGGATATATAGTTGGATGGATGGATGGATGGATATATAAATGGATGGATGGATGGATATATAAATGGATGGATGGATGGATGGATATATAAATGGATGGATGGATGGATGGATATATATATAAATGGATGGATGGATATATAAATGGATTGATGGATGGATGTATAAATGGATGGATATATAGTTGGATGGATGGGTGGATGGATGGATATGAAAATGGATGGAAAGATAGAAGGATGGATGTATAAATGGATGGATGTATAGTTGGATGGAAGGAATAATGGATGGATGGATGGATGGATATGAAAATGGATGGAAAGATAGAAGGATGGATGTATAAATGGATGGATGTATAGTTGGATGGAAGGAATAATGGATGGATGGATGGATGGATGGATATATAAATGGATGGAAGGACTGATGGATAGAGGAATGGATGGAAGGAAGAATGGATGGATGGATGGATATGAAAATGGATGGAAAGATAGAAGGATGGATGGATATATAGTTGGATGGATGGATGGATGGATGGATGGATATGAAAATGGATGGAAAGATAGAAGGATGGATGGATATATAGTTGGATGGATGGATATATAAATGGATCATGAAGTGTGTGTTCACAGTTCAGTTGTGTGTCTGTGTGACTCGTTGTGAGTCTGAAGATGTTGTGTGTCTTCCTGCAGAAGATCTCCACTGACAGACCAAACACTCCTTCAGGATCCAGTGCAGCAGCTTCAGACTCAGAAACTGGTCGGTGGCTTCACTCATGTTCTTCACCAACGTCACTCTTGAATCATCTCTCAACAGCAGCGAAGAAGAGGAAACTGTCAGATGTTCCTTCACCAGAGAAGTCTGAGAACGTTCCTGACAATTCTCAGATCCTCGTAAGTTCAACAGATGTTTGAAGGACTCACTGTGAGATGATTAACTCTGGTTTCATCTTCACAGTTCATAGTGAATGAATGTTGTATATGTTGTTCACTGAGTCACATCTGGATAAACAACTGTACAGAAGAACCAAGTCTTAAAATACACACGTTTTTACTTCAGTGACTTATTTAAAACCTTTGATGATAGTTTCAGGCTAAAGATGCTGTTTTTGAGGCTAAAATATCTGACATTATTATCACAGACAGAATCTGCTGCGTATTTATTTGTTTATTGTATGAGTACTTGGAAGTATTCTTGGAAGTATTCACATCTTTTTCTACCTCATTCATTTCAATGGGAAACTCTTCAACTCATGTTTCCTTCCACTTTGACCTACTACTTCTATTTCTACTACTAGTTCTACTACTACTTTTACTACTAGTTCTACTACTACTTCTACTTTTACTACTAGTTCTACTATTACTTTTACATTTCTACTACTTTTACTTTTACTACTTATTCCACTTCTTCTACTTTAGCTACTATTTCAACTACTACTTCTACTACTCATACTACTACTACTTCTACTTTTACTACTTATTACACTTCTTCTACTTTAACTACTAATTCCACAACTACTTCTACTACTATTACTACTACTACTACTTCTGCTTTAGCTACTACTTCCACTACTACTTCTACTACTACTACTACTTCTACTTTAGCTACTACGTCCACTACTACTTCTACTACTACTAATACTTCTACTACTTCTGCTTTAGCTACTACTTCCACTACTACTTCTACTACTACTTCTACTACTTCTACTTTAGCTACTACTTCCACTACTACTTCTACTACTACTACTACTACTACTACTACTGCTTCTGCTTTAGCTACTACTTCCACTACTACTTCTACTACTACTACTACTACTACTACTACTTTAGCTACTACTTCCACTACTACTCCTACTGCTCTTACCTCTACTTCTACTCTTTAGCGTGACTACTCCACTACTACTTCTACTACTACTACTACTACTACTTCTACTACTACTTTAGCTACTACTTCCACTACTACTTCTACTACTACTACTACTACTTCTACTACTTCTACTTTAGCTACTACTTCCACTACTACTTCTACTACTACTACTACTACTTCTGCTTTAGCTACTACTTCCACTACTACTTCTACTACTACTACTACTACTACTTCTACTTTAGCTACTACTTCCACTACTACTTACTACTACTACTACTCTACTACTTTACTTTAGCTACTACTTCCACTACTACTTCTACTACTACTACTACTACTACTACTACTTTAGCTACTACTTCCACTACTACTTCTACTACTACTACTACTTCTACTACTTCTACTTTAGCTACTACTTCCACTACTACTTCTACTACTACTACTACTACTACTACTTCTGCTTTAGCTACTACTTCCACTACTACTTCTACTACTACTACTACTACTTCTGCTTTAGCTACTACTTCCACTACTACTTCTACTACTACTACTACTACTTCTACTTTAGCTACTACTTCCACTAAAACTTCTACTACTACTACTACTTCTACTACTTCTACTTTAGCTACTACTTCCACTACTACTTCTACTACTACTACTACTTCTACTACTTCTACTTTAGCTACTACTTCACTTTACTAACTTCTACTACTACTACTACTTCTACTACTTCTACTTTAGCTACTACTTCCACTACTACATCTACTACTACTACTACTACTACTTCTACTACTTCTACTTTAGCTACTACTTCCACTACTACTTCTACTACTACTACTACTACTTCTGCTTTAGCTACTACTTCCACTACTACTTCTACTACTACTACTACTACTTCTACTTTAGCTACTACTTCCACTAAAACTTCTACTACTACTACTACTTCTACTACTTTACTTTAGCTACTACTTCCACTACTACTTACTACTACTACTACTACTTACTACTTCTACTTTAGCTACTACTTCCACTACTACTTCTACTACTACTACTACTACTACTACTTCTGCTTTAGCTACTACTTCCACTACTACTTCTACTACTACTACTACTACTTCTATTTCTACTTTAGCTACTACTTCCACTACTACTTCTACTACTACTACTACTTCTACTACTTCTACTTTAGCTACTACTTCCACTAAAACTTCTACTACTACTACTACTTCTACTACTTCTACTTTAGCTACTACTTCCACTACTACTTCTACTACTACTACTACTACTACTACTTCTACTACAGCTACTACTTCCACTACTACTTCTACTAATACTACTACTACTACTACTTCTACTACTTCTACTTTAGCTACTACTTCCACTAAAACTTCTACTACTACTACTACTTCTACTACTTCTACTTTAGCTACTACTTCCACTACTACTTCTACTACTACTACTACTACTACTACTACTTCTACTACTTCTGCTTTAGCTACTACTTCCACTACTTCTACTTTAGCTACTACTTCCACTACTACTTCTACTTTAGCTACTACTTCCACTACTACTTCTACTACTTCTACTACTACTACTACTTCTACTACTTCTACTTTAGCTACTACTTCCACTACTACTTCTACTACTACTACTACTACTACTTCTACTACTTCTGCTTTAGCTACTACTTCCACTACTTCTACTTCTACTTCCACAGCAGAGTCCACATTCACACTGTATTTTCTTCTGAAAATGCATGTTTCTAGTTAATTTTCATGTACTTGTCCATCGCTGCAGAAACTGGACTGAAGAGACAAAAGTGCAACGACTTCCTCTTCTTGAAACGGTTCTGAAGTCGACACACGATCAGAACAAACACCAACAGAAGTCGACCTGAATCGAGCAGATTTGCTCGTGTTACTCGTGACGGAGAAACAAATACTTGACTACGTTGATCATCAACTGTTGGTTTCATCAGAACTTCTTTCTTCTGGTCCGTCAGGTGAAGAACGGCTGCAGAGACTCTCTGGACACCAACACCTCACACCAGGTGAGTGAAGACCTGACGGTGATCTGGGCTGAAGTCAGCTGTGACCCGTGTTTACAGTCGAAGGAAGGAAGGAAGACGGACGAGTGCGTGTGGAGCGAGTCGGACGTGGACAGATGCACGGACGGCGCCCCCAAAGGTCCGAAGACCCCGACCCCGTCCATGTGGTCGTGACTCGACTGCTTCTGCTCCACAGGTGGATCCACGGAGTACACGGAGGTTCCTCTGGGCGCCCTGGACGGCCTGACCCTGTCGCCGCATCACGGTGAGTCCTGACCCGGTGAGTCCCGACCCGGTGGAAGGTGACCCCTGAGTGACCCTGGATCCTGCAGAGGGCAGCGAGGCCGGCGACACCGAGAGGATGGAGGAGCTTCCTCTGTGCAGCTGCAGGATGGAGGCGCCGCGCCTGGACGCCGGCGGCGCTCGTGACAGCAGGCGCTGCATGGCCACGGAGAGTTACGACGGAGAGGTGAGGACGCCACCTTTGACCTTGAAAAAAAACAATCACAGGACAAAGATCTGTGCAGTTTAATTATTTATTAATGTCAATTATGTCTGTTTGAATCTTTGCTTTTTGTGGAAAGATTTACACCAGAGTCTCTAGAAACAAACGAAAGGAGGATTTAAAAGAAATCATTGGATTGTTTAAGTGCTTTGTGACGGAAAGATCTTTACAAATAACTGTTAGTGAACGTTAGTGGAGGAAATAACTATCAAGTCAACAATAAGTCGCATTTTTGGGGGAAATTGATTTGATAAAATCCAAGAACAGACATGTGATCTTGAAAGATTAAAATAAAACTAGAGGCAACAACAGAATAATGTTCCGTTACATGAAGTGAGAACCTGGTATGTTAACATAACATATGAAGAGTTATTCAGAGAACTATAGCATCAATAACTAACTAGTTTACCAAACCATCCGTGTAACTCCAAATAACTCTTCATCCTCGTGTCACTTTTAAACAACTAACTAACTCCGGAGGTAGAAGATGCTTCCTCTTCTACGTGGAAATGATCAACACAGGCCTAGAGCGCCCTCTGGTGGTTTAGTGTGAGAATAACATGTGAAATGATATAATAATGTGGTAATAATTTCACACATAAGTCGCTCCAGAGTATAAGTCGCGGACAAACTATGAAGAAAACTGACACTTATAGTCCAGAGAATACGGTATATTTTTGAACGATTACAAACCAGACTGTTGTGTCTTCGGTTCTTCATCGATGGACGTTCATGCATTTTCTCTGGTTCACGATGTTCACGATGTTTTCCGGTTCACGATGTTCACGATGTTCTCTGGTTCACGATGTTCTCCGGTTCACGATGTTTACGATGTTCTCCGGTTCACGATGTTTACGATGTTCTCCGGTTCACGATGTTTACGATGTTCTCCGGTTCACGATGTTTACGATGTTCTCCGGTTCACGATGTTCACGATGTTCTCTGGTTCACGATGTTCTCTGGTTCACGATGTTCTCCGGTTCACGATGTTCTCCGGTTCACAATGTTTACGATGTTCTCCGGTTCACGATGTTCACGATGTTCTCTGGTTCACGATGTTCTCCGGTTCACGATGTTCACGATGTTCACGATGTTCACGATGTTCTCCGATGTTCACGATGTTCTCCGGTTCACGATGTTCTCCGGTTCACGATGTTCTCCGGTTCACGATGTTCTCCGGTTCACGATGTTCTCATGTTCACGATGTTCTCCGGTTCACGATGTTCACGATGTTCACGATGTTCTCCGGTTCACGATGTTCACGATGTTCTCCGGTTCACGATGTTCACGATGTTCTCCGGTTCACGATGTTCACGATGTTCTCGAGGTTCACGATGTTCTCTGGTTCACGATGTTCTCTGGTTCACGATGTTCTCTGGTTCACGATGTTCTCTGGTTCACGATGTTCTCTGGTTCACGATGTTCACGATGTTCACGATGTTCTCTGGTTCACGATGTTCTCTGGTCCGACAGCTGCGACCTTGTTCCAACCAGACCATGAAGGCCGAGACGATGCGTCCGTCCAGTCGTATCCCCCTGATGCTGCTGTGTGAGCCTCATCGCTCGCACATGGTCAAGCACCACTGCTGCCCGGGCTGCGGCTACTTCTGCATCGCGGTGCGTACCTTCAGGACCTTCAGGACCTGCGGGACCTTCAGGACCTGCAGGACGAGGTCCCAGTCTCCAGCATGAGTCTCACCTCCCGCTCTCTTCCAGGGCACGTTCCTGGAGTGCTGCCCCAACCAGAGCATCGCCCACCGCTTCCACCGCAGCTGCGTGACGGTTCTGGGCGGCGGTCGCGGGCGAGCCCACAACGGCGGGATGCTGTTCTGCCCTCACTGCGGCGAGGACGCCTCGGAGGCCCAGGAGGTCACGCTGCCGGGCGCCGGTCCGGTGTCGTCTCCGTCGGCGGTGGTCACCATGTCGGCCTCGTCCACCACCGCCTCGTCGCTGCCGCCCACCGCGCCCTCGTCCCTCTCGCTCACCGCCTCCACGGGCGGGGCGAGGAGCGACAAGATGCCGGCGCGACCCCTCAGGTGAGACCCCGGGACCCCCGAGGATCGGGTTCATCTCACCCCGTTCTCGTCCTCCTGGTCCCGCTGCAGCGCTCGGATGAGAAGCCGCGGCCTGGTGACGGTCGCCGTGGAGCCGGAGCAGCAGCAGGCGTCGCAGCCTCTAGCCGCCGCCGCCGCCCCCCCAGAGGAGGGCGTGGACAGCGTGGGCCCCTCGCTGTGTCTGCCCAACGGGAAACCAGTCTGTCCGAGTGCACTTCCAGCAGGGCCCAGCAGGGCGGCGCTGCAGAAGGCCATCCTCAACCAGGAGACAGAGAAGTAGGTTTTACCCTTTTAGTATTTATTTATGTGTTTAGTATTTATTTATTAGATATTCATGTGTTTAGTATTTATTTATGTGTTTAGTATTTATTTATTAGATATTCATGTGTTTAGTATTTATTTATTAGATATTCATGTGTTTAGTATTTATTTATGTGTTTAGTATTTATTTATTACATATTCATGTGTTTAGTATTCATTTATGTGTTTAGTATTTATTTATTTATTACATATTCATGTGTTTAGTATTTATTTATGTGTTTAGTATTTATTTATTAGATATTCATGTGTTTGGTATTTATTAGATAGTCATGTGTTTAGTATTTATTTATTTATTACATATTCATGTGTTTAGTATTTATTTATTTATTACATATTCATGTGTTTAGTATTTATTTATGTGTTAAGTATTTATTTATTACATATTCATGTGTTTAGTATTTATTTATTTATTTATTACATATTCATGTGTTTAGTATTTATTTATTACATATTCATGTGTTTATTATTTATTACATATTCATGTGTTTATTATTTATTACATATTCATGTGTTTATTATTTATTACATATTCATGTGTTTAGTGTTTATTATTTATTACATATTCATGTGTTTAGTATTTATTTATTACATATTCATGTGTTTAGTATTTATTTATTTATTTATTTATTAGATATTCATGTGTTTAGTATTTATTTATTTATTAGATATTCATGTGTTTAGTATTTATTTATTACATATTCATGTGTTTAGTATTTATTACATATTCATGTGTTTAGTATTTATTTATTACATATTCATGTGTTTATTATTTATTACATATTCATGTGTTTAGTATGTATTTATTATTGTTGTACATTCATCCAGTGACTTACATATGAAATATTTCTATATTCCTAAGAATTTATTCAGTCAAAAAACATTTTCAATTAAAAACTTTAATTCAAGAAGACTTGAATAAACTTAAAAAGTAAAAACGTTGCCAAATCCCGACCTTGAGATCAATGTATAATATATATATAATGTATTTTTCTTTAACAAGAAAGAAGTTTGTGAGTTTTTTAAAAATTTAAACCGTTTGTTTTAACTTAGAAATGTTCTTTCATTTTGATTGTTAGAATATAAAGTCACCAAATGTGTTATATCTTCCTGCTGGTTTCTCCAGTTTCTCTAGTCTCTGTCAAACTCTGAAAAACTATTTTCTGATTCTCTTTTCAGTCGAGATAAAAAGTATTTTAAAAATACCTCTCTTCATCCAGTCCCCTCTCAGTGAACTCAGATCTGCAGCTTGAATTGTTTTGTTGATATGACTGAGATCTCCTGACAAAAAAGAATGAGTTCTTCGTTACATGAGACATGATTGATGATGAATCCATGTTGTGACCCGTGATCAACTGTGTCCTCAGGAAGAAGAAGGTCCGGTTCCACCCTCGACACCTCTACCAGGCCGCCAAACAAGGGGAGGTTCACCGAGTTCTGCTCATGCTCAGTCAGTTCCACTCTTCATGACCCGAACCTCTGCTGGTCAGTACTGACGTCTGTGTTTCTGATGCAGTGGAAGGTCTGGACCCAACGTACCAGTCGGACTCTCAGAACAAACGCTCGGCTCTTCATGCAGCAGCTCAGAGAGGACAGTTGGAGCTTTGTTACATCCTGGTGCAGGTCTGTGTTCACTTCTTAGTGTAGTAGCAAGTATGTATGTGGAGTATTGTCAGTACTTGACTCTGGTGTTGTGATAGTGTAGTAACAAGTATGTATGTGGAGTATTGTCCAGTACTTGACTCTGGTGTTGTGATAGTGTAGTAACAAGTATATATGTGTAGTATTGTCCAGTACTTGACTCTGGTGTTGTGATAGTGTAGTAACAAGTATTTATATGTAGTATTGTCCAGTACTTGACTCTGGTGTTGTGATAGTGTAGTAACAAGTATGTATGTGTAGTATTGTCAGTACTTGACTCTGGTGTTGTGATAGTGTAGTAACAAGTATATATGTGTAGTATTGTCCAGTACTTGACTCTGGTGTTGTGATAGTGTATATTTGTAACAAGTATATATGTGTAGTATTGTCCAGTACTTGACTCTGGTGTTGTGATAGTGTAGTAACAAGTATGTATGTGGAGTATTGTCAGTACTTGACTCTGGTGTTGTGATAGTGTAGTAACAAGTATATATGTGTAGTATTGTCAGTACTTGAATCTGGTGTTGTGATAGTGTAGTAACAAGTATTTATGTGTAGTATTGTCCAGTACTTGACTCTGTGTTGTGATAGTGTAGTAAGTATTGTGAGTTTTTATATGTTAGTATTGTCCAGTACTTGACTCTGGTGTTGTGATAGTGTAGTAACAAGTATGTATGTGGAGTATTGTCAGTACTTGACTCTGGTGTTGTGATAGTGTAGTAACAAGTATGTATGTGGAGTATTGTCAGTACTTGACTCTGGTGTTGTGATAGTGTAGTAACAAGTATATATGTGTAGTATTGTCAGTACTTGAATCTGGTGTTGTGATAGTGTAGTAACAAGTATTTATGTGTAGTATTGTCCAGTACTTGACTCTGGTGTTGTGATAGTGTAGTAACAAGTATGTATGTGGAGTATTGTCAGTACTTGACTCTGGTGTTGTGATAGTGTAGTAACAAGTATGTATGTGTAGTATCATATTGTTTGTATAGTTATATTTTTTGATAGTGTAGACAAGTATATGTAGTATTGTCAGTATGACTCTGGTGTTGTGATAGTGTAGTAACAAGTATATATGTGTAGTATTGTCCAGTACTTGACTCTGGTGTTGTGATAGTGTAGTAACAAGTATATATGTGTAGTATTGTCAGTACTTACTTGGTGTTGTGATAGTGTGTTTGTCCAGTACTTGACTCTGGTGTTGTGATAGTGTAGTAACAAGTATGTATGTGGAGTATTGTCAGTACTTGACTCTGGTGTTGTGATAGTGTAGTAACAAGTATATATGTGTAGTATTGTCAGTACTTGACTCTGGTGTTGTGATAGTGTAGTAACAAGTATATATGTGTAGTATTGTCCAGTACTTGACTCTGGTGTTGTGATAGTGTAGTAACAAGTATATATGTGTAGTATTGTCAGTACTTGACTCTGGTGTTGTGATAGTGTAGTAACAAGTATATATGTGTAGTATTGTCCAGTACTTGACTCTGGTGTTGTGATAGTGTAGTAACAAGTATATATGTGTAGTATTGTCCAGTACTTGACTCTGGTGTTGTGATAGTGTAGTAACAAGTATATATGTGTAGTATTGTCCAGTACTTGACTCTGGTGTTGTGATAGTGTAGTAACAAGTATATATGTGTAGTATTGTCAAGTTGTGATAGTGTAGTAACAAGTATATATGTGTAGTATTGTCGAGTTCTTGACAATTTAATTGCAACACAAACATGAACAAACGCTGTGAATATTTGTATTATGTTCATTTAAAATAAATAAAAAATACTTTTATTTTATACAAACTTCATTATATAAAATATATATTATATATAATATAAACCATAGAATGATGGAAATAAACCTATAAATATATCAAAATAATCTCATGAAATAATCTGAACTCAGTGCATCGACACGTCTTTCTTTCATTCATCGGTTCATATTTCTGGCTCATTCTCTCTAACAAAGTCTGTCCCAGCTACTCGGGGTCAAAGGCTTGTGAGGCCCAAACGTTGTGCTGTGTGTGCGACAGGCGGGGGCTCAGCTGGACGCCCAGGACAAGGACACACGCACTCCTCTGCTGGACGCCATCGTCAACAATCACGCCGAAGTGACTCGCTATCTGATCCAGAACGGCGCCACCGTCCACCACGTGGTGAGCGTGAGTTACTGCAGCGGGTGATTGACGGGTCTGACGTGGGCGTGTCTTCAGGAGGAGGAGGGGTACACTGGACTGCATCACGCGTCCAAACAGGGTAACCTGGAGATCGTGGGCATGTTGCTGGAGAGCGGGCAGGTGGACGTGAACGCCCAGGTGAGTCCTCCACTCTGATGACATCATCCTCACTCTGATGACATCATCCTCACTCTGATGACATCATCCTCACTCTGATGACATCATCCTCACTCTGATGACATCATCCTCACTCTGATGACATCATCCTCACTCTGATGACATCATCCTCACTCTGATGACATCATCCTCACTCTGATGACATCATCCACACTCTGATGACATCATCCACACTCTGATGACATCATCCTCACTCTGATGACATCATCCTCACTCTGATGACATCATCCTCACTCTGATGACATCATCCTCACTCTGATGACATCATCCTCACTCTGATGACATCATCCTCACTCTGATGACATCATCGTGTCACAGGACAGCGGCGGCTGGACGCCGATCATCTGGGCGGCCGAGCACAAGCACGTGCAGGTCATCAGAGCGCTGCTCAACCGAGGCGCCAACGTCACCATCAACGACAAGGTGAGACACACGTGTCATGGGTTCACACGAACAGTCAGGGTTCACAGACCCTTTTCATGGGTTCACATGACACGCGTGTCATGGGTTCACATGACACACTTTTCATGGGTTCACATGACACACGTGTCATGGGTTCACATGACACACCGACACACGTGTCATGGGTTCACATGACACACGTGTCATGGGTTCACATGACACACTTTTCATGGGTTCACATGACACACTTTCCAAGGGTTCACATGACACACCATCACAACACACTGTCATGGGTTCACACGACACACGTGTCATG
>JACEEU010000734.1:165000-182500 GCA_016630915.1 Callionymus lyra
ATAGAGCTACCGTATTATTCAGACTATAAGGTGCACTTAAATTACTTAACACTGCTCCTTATGTAAACACCTTTCAAATGTTTTAGTAAGACTTTTGCCCCATAGTATTACTCCATGAGTCACTGTAGTATTACTCCATGAGTCACTGTAGTATTACTCCACAAGTCACTGTAGTATTATTCCACGAGTCACTGTAGTATTATTCCGTGAGTCACTGTAGTATTACTCCACGAGTCTCTGTAGTATTATTCCATGAGTCACTGTAGTATTACTCCACGAGTCTCTGTAGTATTATTCCATGAGTCACTGTAGTATTACTCCACGAGTCTCTGTAGTATTACTCCATGAGTCACTGTAGTATTACTCCACAAGTCACTGTAGTATTATTCCACGAGTCACTGTAGTATTATTCCATGAGTCACTGTAGTATTACTCCATGAGTCACTATAGTATTACTCCATGAGTCACTGTAGTATTACTCCACGAGTCACAATTACTCCTTGCAGTCACTGTAGATTAACTCCATCGAGTCACTGTAGTATTACTCCATGAGTCACTGTAGTATTACTCCACGAGTCACTGTAGTATTACTCCATGAGTCACTGTAGTATTACTCCACGAGTCACTGTAGTATTACTCCACGAGTCACTGTAGTATTATTCCTTGAGTCACTGTAGTATTATTCCTTGAGTCACTGTAGTATTATTCCTTGTGTCAGTCACTGTAGTTTATATCCATGAGTCACTGTAGTATTACTCCATGAGTCACTGTAGTATTACACTCCACGAGTCACTGTAGTATTACTCCACGAGTCACTGTAGTATTACTCCATGAGTCACTGTAGTATTATTCCTTGAGTCACTGTAGTATTATTCCATGAGTCACTGTAGTATTACTCCATGAGTCACTGTAGTATTACTCCATGAGTCACTGTAGTATTACTCCTTACGAGTCACTGTAGTATTACTCCATGCGAGTCACTGTAGTATTATTCCTTGAGTCACTGTAGTTATTATTCCTTTCCCCGAGTCACTGTAGTATTATTCCTTGAGTCACTGTAGTATTATTCCATGAGTCACTGTAGTATTACTCCATGAGTCACTGTAGTATTACTCCACGAGTCACTGTAGTATTACTCCACGAGTCACTGTAGTATTATTCCTTGAGTCACTGTAGTATTATTCCTTGAGTCACTGTAGTATTACTTGATGAGTCAATGTAGTATTACTCCATGAGTCACTGTAGTATTACTCCACGAGTCACTGTAGTATTACTCCATGAGTCACTGTAGTATTACTCCATGAGTCACTGTAGTATTACTCCACGAGTCACTGTTGTATTATTCCATGAGTCACTGTAGTATTACTCCATGAGTCACTGTAGTATTACTTCATGAGTCACTATAGTATTACTCCATGAGTCACTGTAGTATTATTCCATGAGTCACTATAGTATTGCTCCGCAAAGCCTTTAGAATAAGTTTCCAATGGTTTAGCCCTAAGAGCATCCTGGGGGTTTAATGATTATTATTATTGGTTTAAAAAACATAGTATCATGTGTGTATACAATTCTTCTGGAGAAACAAAATTCTCTTAATAATCTAGTGTTGACATGTAGCCATTAGCTCAGCATCCCTTCAATGCTAACACGCTAGCTAACGCGCTGTCTGACTGAAGGACGGCGAGGTTTACTGCATCGACGCCCGTTACTACGGCAACATCAGCCGCTTCATCAACCACCTGTGCGACCCCAACCTGATCCCGGTGCGAGTCTTCATGCTGCACCAGGACCTTCGCTTCCCTCGCATCGCCTTCTTCAGCTCCCGGGACGTGCTGAGCGGGCAGGAGCTCGGGTGAGACTCGCCTCCTCCGCGCTCAACCCGGCGTCGCTGATCCTCGTCTCTGCCGCAGGTTCGACTACGGCGACAGGTTCTGGGACATCAAGAGCAAGTACTTCACCTGCCAGTGCGGCTCAGAGAAGTGCAAGCACTCGGCCGAGGCCATCGCGCTGGAGCAGAACCGCGTGGCGCGCATGGAGGCGTGCAACGACCTCAACGACGACTGCGGCACGACCTTGATGTGACCTCTGGCGCGACCTCTGGCGTGACCTCTGGCGTGTTGACCTTACACACGTGTCACGTGACGCCAACGATTGTGAATCATCTTTTGTTTTTTTACCCTTTTTTTTTACTCGTAGTTCGTGAAATAAATGAATGATTGTGGAGTCTCTGGAAAGTTCTCTTGCCACACGACTAATAACGTTGACTTTAATGAAGAAAACAACCTTTTATCCAGTTAGCCACATGCTAACTAGCACTGCTAACTAAAGGCTAGTCTCACTATGGAGTCAACCGTCTTAAGATAATGTCTTACTAATGTAAGGAAGCTAACGTTTGATGCTAACCTTAGCTGAAGCTCCAGTTATCAAATGACTGCTAGTTGTAGCAGTTAAGCTAACAACTGCTAGCCTAGCTGTTTACAATGTGTTACTTCTCTAGCTAATTAGCTCTTTACCCTTTAGTTAGCACTGCTAACTAATCTTTAGGCTAATCTTTGTCACTATTAAGGATCACCAGTTTAAAAGTGTTTCGATGACATACGGGATCATGCTAACATTTCTGATGCTTTAGCAAGAGGCTAATTAGCACATGAGCAGAACAAAAGGCTCCAGTTCGTTGGACTGACGTAGTATTAGTACTACTATTAGTACTACTGACAGTCTTGTGTTCAAAGAATCACAAAAAACACTTTGAAACTTAAGATGTTTCAAAAATGTTTTGCTTACGTACTAGATTAGCTAAAGCTAGCTGAAGCACAATTCATCATCAATTACTTTGTTAGCGTTTAAGCTAATGAACTCAACTGTGCGTTAATCGTACGTTTTCCTTGATTTTGCAACAATCGACGTAGTTTGAAAACAGTTGAACACGAAACATACTTTAATAAAACTTGTAGCGTCGCAGCTACTAGTTAGCATCTCAACTGAGCATGAACGACCACGACTGAGGAACAAAACAAATCTGTAAAGAAGCTTTTCTGACGACGTCACGAGTCAAAGAAGCTTCATGAAGCCTCGTCGCTAAGAATCAATGAAGCTCCTCCAGTATTGATTACTCTGCTAACGCTAATGCGCCGCTGAAGCTAAATGAGCTTCGAACAAAAACACGTGAAACCGTCGAAGTTAAAACTTTATTGGAACAAACGAGAAGGACAAACATCTTTATACATAGAGTTGAAGGTTCAAGTTCTTGTGCAGCAAACACGACCTTCAACGCTTCACAGTCGAACTCGAGACGAGATCCAGGTGCAAAGTCAGCAGGTGAGTTAAGTAAACATGTGGAGAGAGAAGAAGAACCTGCTTCAGGTCAAAGGTCAGTCTTTGGCCCGTTTGGGCGTCTTGTTGGACTTGTTGAGGATCTTCATGAGGCTTTTGGACATAAAGTACGGTTTCTGGACCGACCCGTCGTTACGCTCCAGGTCCTCCACTGTGGAGACATGAAGGGATGAACGGATGAAGAGATGAAATGATGAGGAGATGAAATGATGAAGAGATGAAGTGATAAAGAGATGAAGTGATGAAATGATGAAATGATGAAGAGATGAAATAATGAAGAGATGAAATGATGAGATGAAATGATGAAGAGATGAAGTGATGAAATGATGAGATGAAATGATGAAGAGATGAAATGATGAAGTGATGCAATTATGAAGTGATGAGATGATGAAGTGATGAAATAATAAAGAGATGAAATAATAAAGAGATGAAATGATGAAGTTATGAAATGATGAAGAGATGAAATGATGAAGTGATGAAGAGATGAAGTGATGAAGAGATGAAATAATAAAGAGATGAAATGATGAAGTTATGAAATGATGAAGAGATGAAATAATAAAGAGATGAAATGATGAAGTTATGAAATGATGAAGAGATGAAATGATGAAGTGATGAAATAATGAAGTGATGAGATGATGAAGTGATGAAATAATAAAGAGATGAAAGGATGAAGTTATGAAATGAAGTGATGAAACACAAAACAGTGACTGTGGTGATGATCATGTTGACCTTTGACCTATGTGATTGTGTTACTACAGCAACATGTTAATGAAGCTTCATCTGATTGGACAACAAGTTACAACATCAACGCTTTCTTTGTCGTAAGCTCCGCCCACTGAGCGGAGCACTAAGAGATGTGATTGGATCAGACGCGTGTCAATCAAAACAGCTGGTGTGTGAAGGGATGAACTCACAGAAGCAGAGGAACAGTGTGTCCACACACATGTTGTAGACGCTGAAGAAGCCGTGAGCGATCAGGTAACTTCCAAACACAACCGTCTGACACGACAAGAGCATGTTACAAGAGACACACACGCACACGCACACACACTCACTATGATGGGCATCCAGTAGTAGTTGAGCGTCTCCGACTGGAAAGTGTTTCCTGGTAACACGATTCTTCCAGAGAAGAAGTAAAACGACAGAACACCTGCACGAGACCAACCATCACACACACACCATCATGGGGACCATCATGGGGATCATCTACTCACCCATCCCTCCGACCACCAGCAGCTTCCCGAAGAGCAGCAGCAGATCCGTGACCTTGTCCAGGACAACCACCCTGAAGCACACGGGTTAGCGTTAGCTAGCTAGCTTGAAACAAAGAGAAGGAAAGTCTTGATCCAGACGCCCCTCACATGAACACCCTCAGAGACACCCTCAGAAGGACACCCTCCCAGAGACACCCTCAGAAGGACACCCTCCCAGAGACACCCTCAGAAGGACGCCCTCCCAGAGACACCCACAGAAGGACGCCCTCCCAGAGACACCCACAGAAGGACGCCCTCCCAGAGACACCCCACAGAAGGACGCTCTCCCAGAGACACCCCTCAGAAGGCCGCCCTCCCAGAGACACCCACAGAAGGACACCCTCCCAGAGACACCCCTCAGAAGGCTGCCCTCCCAGAGACACCCACAGAAGGACACCCTCCCAGAGACACCCCTCAGAAGGCTGCCCTCCCAGAGACACCCACAGAAGGACACCCTCCCAGAGACACCCCTCAGAAGGCCGCCCCCCCAGAGAAACCCCTCAGAAGGCCGCCCTTCCAGAGACACCCACAGAAGGACGCCCTCCCAGAGACACCCCTCAGAAGGCTGCCCTCCCAGAGACACCCACAGAAGGACGCCCTCCTAGAGACACCCTACAGAAGGACACACTCCCAGAGAAACCCACAGAAGGACACCCTCCCAGAGAAACCCACAGAAGGACACCCTCCCAGAGACACCCCTCAGAAGGCTGCCCTCCCAGAGACACCCCTCAGAAGGACGCCCTCCCAGAGACACCCCTCAGAAGGCTGCCCTCCCAGAGACACCCACAGAAGAACGCCCTCCCAGAGACACCCACAGAAGAACGCCCTCCCAGAGACACCCACAGAAGGACGCCCTCCCAGAGACACCCCTCCCAGAGACACCCACAGAAGAACGCCCTCCCAGAGACACCCCTCAGAAGGTTGCCCTCCCAGAGACACCCACAGAAGGACGCCCTCCCATAGACACCCCTCAGAAGGCTGCCCTCCCAGAGACACCCCACAGAAGGCGCCCTCCCAGAGACACCCACAGAAGGCTGCCCTCCCAGAGACACCCACAGAAGGACGCCCTCCCAGAGACACCCACAGAAGGATGCCCTCCCAGAGACACCCTCAGAAGGACGCCCTCCCAGAGACACCCTCAGAAGGACACCCTCCCAGAGACACCCTCAGAAGGACGCCCTCCCAGAGACACCCACAGAAGGACGCCCTCCCAGAGACACCCCACAGAAGGACGCCCTCCAAGAGACACCCACAGAAGGACGCTCTCCCAGAGACACCCCTCAGAAGGCCGCCCTCCCAGAGACACCCTCAGAAGGACGCCCTCCCAGAGACACCCACAGAAGGACGCCCTCCCAGAGACACCCACAGAAGGACGCCCTCCAAGAGACACCCACAGAAGGACGCTCTCCCAGAGACACCCCTCAGAAGGCCGCCCTCCCAGAGACACCCACAGAAGGACACCCTCCCAGAGACACCCCTCAGAAGGCTGCCCTCCCAGAGACACCCACAGAAGGACACCCTCCCAGAGACACCCCAGCCGCCCTCCCAGAAGAGACCCCTCAGAAGGGCGCCCTCCCAGAGACACCCACAGAAGGACGCCCTCCCAGAGACACCCCACAGAAGGCTGCCCTCCCAGAGACACCCACAGAAGGACGCCCTCCCAGAGACACCCCCCAGAAGGCCGCCCTCCCAGAGACACCCACAGAAGAACGCCCTCCCAGAGACACCCCTCAGAAGGCTGCCCTCCCAGAGACACCCCTCAGAAGGACGCCCTCCCAGAGACACCCCTCAGAAGGCTGCCCTCCCAGAGACACCCACAGAAGGACGCCCTCCCAGAGACACCCACAGAAGGATGCCCTCCCAGAGACACCCCTCAGAAGGCTGCCCTCCCAGAGACACCCACAGAAGGACGCCCTCCCATAGACACCCCTCAGAAGGCTGCCCTCCCAGAGACACCCACAGAAGGACGCCCTCCCAGAGACACCCACAGAAGGATGCCCTCCCAGAGACACCCCTCAGAAGGCTGCCCTCCCAGAGACACCCACAGAAGGACGCCCTCCCAGAGACACCCCACAGAAGTACGCCCTCCCAGAGACACCCCACAGAAAACGCCCTCCCAGACACCCACAGAAGAACGCCCCTCCCAGAGACACCCACAGAAGGACGCCCTCCCAGAGACACCCCTCAGAAGGCTGCCCTCCCAGAGACACCCACAGAAGGACGCCCTCCCAGAGACACCTCTCAGAAGGCTGCCCTCCCAGAGACACCCACAGAAGGACGCCCTCCCACAGACACCCACAGAAGGACGCCCTCCCAGAGACACACCACAGAAGGACGCCCTCCCAGAGACACCCACAGAAGGACGCCCTCCCAGAGACACCCCACAGAAGGATGCCCTCCCAGAGACACCCCACAGAAGGACGCCCTCCCAGAGACACCCCACAGAAGGATGCCCTCCCCAAGACACTGACTTGTCTGACTTTTATAAAAGAATAAAACTGAACCTGACGACGTTTCTCATCAGCAGCATGAAAGCGTTTCTGGCAGAAACGCAGAAGTTCTTCCCGTAGATGGCGATCTGGAGAGACGACACAACGTTTCATGTGGCGTCAGAGGTAGGATGAGATGATTCCCACCATGATGTAGGCGTTTCTGTTGAGGAACTTGATGAACTTCTCCAGACACCAGAAGCAGCACTTCATGCAGCACAGGATGAACCGGGCCACCGGGTTCTGAGCACCTGAGACCCAGAAACAAGAGTCAGACCCGTGTGAGACACATTATGAAGACACAAGCTGAGAAGAACCTTTAGTCTTGTGGTCGATGTACTCCAGCAGGATCCTCACCACCTGCACCAGAGTCAAGATCAACGATCCAAACGCCAGAGAACCCACGTGGTACCTGCAGGATCATGAGACATCATCCATCTATCCCTTCATCCATCTATCCCTTCATCCATACATCCATCCATCCATCCATCCATCCATCCATCCATCCATCTATCCCTTCATCCATCCATCCGTTCATCTACGATCCATCTGTTCATCTATCATCCATCTATCCCTTCATCCATCCATCTGTTCATCTATCCCTTCATCCATCATCCATACAGTCGTATCATCATCCATCTGTCATCTATTATCCATCCATCCATCATCTGTTCATCTATCATCCATCTATCCCTTCATCCATCATCCATCCATCCGTTCATCTATGATCCATCTGTTCATCTATGATCCATCTATCCCTTCATCCATCGATCCGTTCATCTATCATCCATCTGTCCATCTATTATCCATCCATCCATCCATCCATCAGTTCATCTATCATCCATCTATCCCTTCATCCATCATCCATCCATCCGTTCATCTATGATCCATCTGTTCATCTATCGTCCATCTATCCCTTCATCCATCCATCTGTTCATCTATCATCCATCCGTTCATCTATCATCCATCTATCCATCCATCTGTTCATCTATCCCTTCATCCATCATCCATCGATCCGTTCATCTATCATCCATCTGTCCATCTATTATCCATCTATCCATTCATCCATCCATCTATCATCCATCTGTTCATCTTTCATCCATCTGCTCATCCTCATCCATCATCCATCCATCCCTTCATCCATCCATCTGTTCATCCTCATCCATCCATCCATTATCCATCCATCCGTTCATTATCCATTCTAGACCGTCTCTGAAGAATCGTCCAGCTACTACAGGTAGACGAACAGGTATATGAAGGGTCACCTCACCTGAGCGTCCTGATAAAGGAGGCACTGAGCGGGAACATGGGAATGTCGTGAGGTTTGGAGAAGGCCCAGTAGTAGGAGGCGAAGGCTCCGGCCAGACTGCACTGACCCAGAGCGATGACGAAGTTGACGCACCAGAGGAAAGCCACCACGTTGTAGATCTGCAGGTTGAAGATGTTCTTCTGGAACAGACCCTCTTCGTTGTAGTTGATGAAGATGCAGCTGACAGAAGGGCATTGTGGGTAATCTGAGGCGGTGAAGTTCTGTGAGAGAGGAGGAACATTTACTCCTCTTATCTTCTCCATTGGTTGATTAACAACAAGAGGTCACCTGAGGGTCACACTCCACGTCTCCACTGATGTTCTTACAGTCAGCCATGGACGAGTTCAGAGCCACGACTTTGTAGACCGGAGCTCCAGAAGTGGCCAGATACCTGTTCATGTGGTCAAGACTAGTGTGTTTGTGTGGTCGAGACGAGTTTTTGTCGATGTGACAAGTTTATTCATGCAGTTGAGACTAGTTTATTCATGCAGTTTGGACTAGTTTATTCATGCAGTTGAGACTAGTTTATTCATGCAGTTGAGACTAGTTTATTCATGCAGTTGAGACTAGTTTATTCATGCAGTTGAGACTAGTTTATTCATGCAGTTGAGACTAGTTTATTCATGCAGTTGAGACTAGTTTATTCATGCAGTTGGGACTAGTTTATTCATGCAGTTGGGACTAGTTTATTCATGCAGTTGAGACTAGTTTATTCATGCAGTTGAGACAGATTCAGTATGAGACTAGTTTATTCATGCAGTTGGGACTAGTTTATTCATGCAGTTGGGACTAGTTTATTCATGCAGTTTGTTCAGTCGATGTGACTAGTTTATTCATGCAGTTGAGACTAGTTTATTCATGCAGTTGGGACTAGTTTATTCATGCAGTTGGGACTAGTTTATTCATGCAGTTGGGACTAACTTGTTTATTCATGCAGTTTGTTCATGTCGATGAGACTAGTTTATTCATGTCGATGAGACTAGTTTATTCATGCAGTTGGGACTAGTTTATTCATGCAGTTGGGACTAGTTTGTTCATGCAGTTGGGACTAGTTTGTTCATGTCGATGAGACTAGTTTGTTCATGTCGATGAGACTAGTTTGTTCATGTCGATGAGACTAGTTTATTCATGTCGATGAGACTAGTTTATTCATGTCGATGAGACTAGTTTATTCATGCAGTTGGGACTAGTTTGTTCATGTCGATGAGACTAGTTTATTCATGCAGTTGGGACTAGTTTATTCATGCAGTTGGGACTAGTTTGTTCATGTCGATGAGACTAGTTTGTTCATGTCGATGAGACTAGTTTATTCATGTCGATGAGACTAGTTTATTCATGCAGTTGGGACTAGTTTATTCATGCAGTTGGGACTAGTTTGTTCATGCAGTTGGGACTAGTTTGTTCATGTCGATGAGACTAGTTTGTTCATGTCGATGAGACTAGTTTGTTCATGTCGATGAGACTAGTTTATTCATGCAGTCTGGAGACTAGTTTATTCATGCAGTTGGGACTAGTTTGTTCATGCAGTTGGGACTAGTTTGTTCATGTCGATGAGACTAGTTTATTCATGTCGATGAGACTAGTTTATTCATGCAGTTGGGACTAGTTTGTTCATGTCGATGAGACTAGTTTATTCATGCAGTTGGGACTAGTTTATTCATGCAGTTGGGACTAGTTTGTTCATGTCGATGAGACTAGTTTGTTCATGTCGATGAGACTAGTTTATTCATGTCGATGAGACTAGTTTATTCATGCAGTTGGGACTAGTTTGTTCATGTTGATGAGACTAGTTTATTCATGTCGATGAGACTAGTTTATTCATACTCACTAGTGCATTCGTGAGGTTGAGACTAGTGCATTCGTGCGGTTGGGTTTTGTTTTTTCCGGGGCTAGGCGGGGGTTGAGACTAGTTTATTCGTGCGGTTGAGACTAGTTCATTCATGAGGTTGGGACTAGTGCATTCGTGCGGTTGGGTATAGTTTATTCGTGCGGTTGAGACTAGTTTATTCGTGCGGTTGAGACTAGTTTATTCGTGCGGTTGAGACTAGTTTATTCGTGCGGTTGAGACTAGTGCATTCATGAGGTTGGGACTAGTGCATTCGTGCGGTTGAGACTAGTTTATTCGTGCGGTTGAGACTAGTGCATTCATGAGGTTGGGACTAGTTCATTCGTGCGGTTGGGACTAGTTTATTCGTGCGGTTGAGACTAGTGCATTCATGAGGTTGATACTAGTTTATTCGTGAGGTTGGGACTAGTTTATTCGTGCGGTTGGGACTAGTTTATTCGTGCGGTTGAGACTAGTGCATTCATGAGGTTGATACTAGTTTATTCGTGAGGTTGAGACTAGTTTATTCGTGCGGTTGGGACTAGTTTATTCGTGCGGTTGAGACTAGTGCATTCATGAGGTTGGGACTAGTTTATTCGTGCGGTTGAGACTAGTGCATTCGTGCGGTTGATACTAGTTATTCGTGCGGTTGGGACTAGTTTATTCGTGCGGTTGAGACTAGTGCATTCGTGCGGTTCATGTTCGTGCGGTTGGGACTAGTTTATTCGTGCGGTTGAGACTAGTGCATTCGTGCGGTTGATACTAGTTTATTCGTGCGGTTGGGACTAGTTTATTCGTGAGGTTGAGACTAGTGCATTCGTGAGGTTGAGACTAGTTTATTCGTGCGGTTGATACTAGTTTATTCGTGCGGTTGATACTAGTTTATTCGTGCGGTTGATACTAGTTTATTCGTGAGGTTGAGACTAGTGCATTCGTGAGGTTGAGACTAGTGCATTCGTGCGGTTGAGACTAGTTTATTCGTGCGGTTGAGACTAGTTTATTCGTGAGGTTGATACTAGTGCATTCGTGAGGTTGAGACTAGTTTATTCGTGAGGTTGATACTAGTGCATTCATGAGGTTGAGACTAGTTCATTCGTGCGGTTGAGACTAGTGCATTCGTGAGGTTGATACTAGTGCATTCATGAGGTTGAGACTAGTTCATTCGTGCGGTTGAGACTAGTTTATTCGTGCGGTTGAGACTAGTTTATTCGTGAGGTTGATACTAGTGCATTCGTGCGGTTGAGACTAGTTTATTCGTGCGGTTGAGACTAGTTTATTCGTGAGGTTGATACTAGTGCATTCGTGAGGTTGAGACTTTTTTCTACTAGTTCATTCATGAGGTTGAGACTAGTGCATTCGTGAGGTTGATACTAGTGCATTCATGAGGTTGAGACTAGTGCATTCGTGAGGTTGATACTAGTGCATTCGTGAGGTTGAGACTAGTTTATTCTGAGGTGAGTTGATACTAGTGCATTCATGAGGTTGAGACTAGTTCATTCGTGCGGTTGAGACTAGTTCATTCGTGAGGTTGATACTAGTGCATTCGTGAGGTTGAGACTAGTTTATTCGTGAGGTTGATACTAGTGCATTCATGAGGTTGAGACTAGTTCATTCGTGCGGTTGAGACTAGTTCATTCGTGAGGTTGATACTAGTTCATTCATGAGGTTGAGACTAGTTCATTCGTGCGGTTGAGACTAGTTTATTCATGTCGATGTGACTAGTTAATTCATGCGGTTGAAACTAGTTCATTCATGTCGATGAGACTAGTAATGGTGTGTGTATATAGATAGTGTTTGTGTGTGTATGTAGTTGTGTAGTAAAGTGAGGAAGGATACAAGGCCGTCGCTCCCCAATAAGCCACACAGACCAGCAGGAGGACGAAGGTGACCAGAGGGAAGAGAAGTGATGACATCATGTGACTCACAGCTCTGTGAACATCAACCAGGAAGAAAAATGTCACTCAAAGTCCAGTAAATAAACAAGTTTAGTTCATATAACGAACATTATCTCCTGACACACACACACACACACACACACACACACACACACACACACACACACACACACACACACACACACACACACACACACACACACACACACACACACACACACACACACACACACACACACACACACACAGACCTGCTGGACTCCTGGATCAGAGCGATGGCGATGAGGATCCTGGTCCTCAGGAAGAGCAGCGTGAGGAGAAGAACGGCCTCCACGATGGATATGATGATCACTGAGGAGGAGAAGAAGCAGGAACCTCAGGAGACAGGTCACCAGAGGCAGAGAGGTCTGTGCTCACAGATGGCCAGCCACGTCTCCTGGACCTGCAGGTAGACTTTGAAGTTGGTGGTGAAGCCCACGTCACTGATGGACGCAGACTGTTGTTTGTAGTTGTCGTACTCCCAGTAACAGTGCCAGATCCCTGCCGAGACAACACACATCACACATTACACACCACACAACACAACACAACACAACACAACACACATCACAACACACATCACACATTACACACCACACAACACAACACAACACAACACACATCACAACACACATCACACATTACACACCACACAACACAACACAACACAACACAACACACAACACAACACACATCACACATTACACACCACACAACACAACACACATCACAACACACATCACAACACACATCACACATTACACACCACACAACACAACACACATCACAACACACATCACACACCACACATCACACAACACACATCACAACACAACACAACACACATCACAACACAACACACATCCCAACACAACACAACACAACACACATCACAACACAACACACATCACACATCACACATCACACATCACAACACATCACACATCACACATCACACAACACACAACACACATCACACATCACACATCACAACACAACACACATCACAACACAACACACATCACACATCACAACACACATCACAACACAACACACAACACAACACAACACAACACACATCACAACACAACACAACACACATCACACATCACACCACAACACAACACACATCACACATCACACATCACACAACACAACACACATCACAACACAACACAACACACAACACACATCACAACACACATCACACATCACAACACAACACAACACATCACACATCACACATCACACACCACACATCACAACACAACACAACACACATCACACATCACACATCCCAACACAACACAACACAACACAACACACATCACAAGACAACACAACACAACACACATCACACATCACACATCACACATCACAACACAACACATCACACATCACAACACACATCACAACACAACACAACACAACACAACACACATCACAACACAACACATCACACATCACACATCACAACACAACACACATCACAACACAACACACATCACAACACACATCACACATCACATCTCACAACACCACACATCACACATCACACATCACACACCACACAACACAACACACATCACAACACAACACAACACAACACAACACAACACACATCACATCACATCACATCACAACACAACACAACACACAAAACACTACCATGAGTTTGAAGAAGATACTCCTGCTCACGTCCTTGTCAGGTATTTGCTGTTAACAACGTCAGTATGCGTGTGTGTTTGTAGGTATGAGTGTGTGTGTGTATGTATGAGTGTGTGTGTTTGTATGTATGAGTGTGTGTGTGTGTGTGTATGTATGAGTGTGTGTGTGTGTGTATGTATGAGTGTGTGTGTGTGTATGTATGAGTGTGTGTGTGTGTATGTATGAGTGTGTGTGTGTGTGTGTGTATGTATGAGAGTGTGTGTGTGTGTGTGTAGTATGAGTGTGTGTGTGTGTGTGGTATGTATGGTGTGTGTGTGTGTATGTATGAGGTGTGTGTGTGTGTGTGTATGTATGAGTGTGTGTGTGTGTATGTATGAGTGTGTGTGTGTGTGTATGTATGAGTGTGTGTGTGTGTGTGTATGTCTGTGTGTGTGTGTGTATGTATGAGTGTGTGTGTGTGTGTGTATGTATGAGTGTGTGTGTGTGTGTATGTATGAGTGTGTGTGTGTGTATGTATGAGTGTGTGTGTGTGTTTGTATGTATGAGTGTGTGTGTGTGTATGTGTGTGTGTGTGTGTGTGTGTATGTGTGTGTGTGTGTGTGTGTATGTATGAGTGTGTGTGTGTGTATGTATGAGTGTGTGTGTGTGTGTATGTATGAGTGTGTGTGTGTGTGTGTATGTATGAGTGTGTGTGTGTGTATGTATGAGTGTGTGTGTGTGTATGTATGAGTGTGTGTGTGTATGTATGAGTGTGTGTGTGTATGTATGAGTGTGTGTGTGTGTGTGTATGTATGAGTGTGTGTGTGTGTATGTATGAGTGTGTGTGTGTGTTTGTATGTATGAGTGTGTGTGTGTGTGTGTATGTATGAGTGTGTGTGTTGATGATCTACTGACTCCTTCAAGAAACATGTGTGTTTGATGATCTACTGACTCCTTCAAGAAACATGTGTGTTTGATGATCTACTGACTCCTTCAAGAAACATCTGTGTTTGATGATCTACTGACTCCTTCAAGAAACATTGTTTTTGATGATGATCTACTGACTCCTTCAAGAAACATCTGTGTTTGATGATCTACTGACTCCTTCAAGAAACATCTGTGTTTGATGATCTACTGACTCCTTCAAGAAACATCTGTGTTTGATGATCTACTGACTCCTCCTTCAAGAAACATCTGTGTTTGATGATCTACTGACTCCTTCAAGAAACATGTGTGTTTGATGATCTACTGACTCCTTCAAGAAACATCTGTGTTTGATGATCTACTGACTCCTTCAAGAAACATCTGTGTTTGATGATCTACTGACTCCTTCAAGAAACATCTGTGTTTGATGATCTACTGACTCCTTCAAGAAACATCTGTGTTTGATGATCTACTGACTCCTTCAAGAAACATCTGTGTTTGACTGACTCCTACTGATCTACTCCTTCAAGAAACATGTGTGTTTGATGATCTACTGACTCCTTCAAGAAACATCTGTGTTTGATGATCTACTGACTCCTTCAAGAAACATCTGTGTTTGATGATCTACTGACTCCTTCAAGAAACATCTGTGTTTGATGATCTACTGACTCCTTCAAGAAACATCTGTGTTTGATGATCTACTGACTCCTTCAAGAAACATCTGTGTTTGATGATCTACTGACTCCTTCAAGAAACATCTGTGTTTGATGATCTACTGACTCCTTCAAGAAACATCTGTGTTTGATGATCTACTGACTCCTTCAAGAAACATCTGTGTTTGATGATCTACTGACTCCTTCAAGAAACATCTGTGTTTGATGATCTACTGACTCCTTCAAGAAACATCTGTGTTTGATGATCTACTGACTCCTTCAAGAAACATGTGTGTTTGATGATCTACTGACTCCTTCAAGAAACATCTGTGTTTGATGATCTACTGACTCCTTCAAGAAACATCTGTGTTTGATGATCTACTGACTCCTTCAAGAAACATCTGTGTTTGATGATCTACTGACTCCTTCAAGAAACATGTGTGTTTGATGATCTACTGACTCCTTCAAGAAACATCTGTGTTTGATGATCTACTGACTCCTTCAAGAAACATCTGTGTTTGATGATCTACTGACTCCTTCAAGAAACATCTGTGTTTGATGATCTACTGACTCCTTCAAGAAACATCTGTGTTTGATGATCTACTGACTCCTTCAAGAAACATGTGTGTTTGATGATCTACTGACTCCTTTAAGAAACATCTGTGTTTGATGATCTACTGACTCCTTCAAGAAACATGTGTGTTTGATGATCTACTGACTCCTTCAAGAAACATGTGTGTTTGATGATCTACTGACTCCTTCAAGAAACATCTGTGTTTGATGATCTACTGACTCCTTCAAGAAACATCTGTGTTTGATGATCTACTGACTCCTTCAAGAAACATCTGTGTTTGATGATCTACTGACTCCTTCAAGAAACATCTGTGTTTGATGATCTACTGACTCCTTCAAGAAACATCTGTGTTTGATGATCTACTGACTCCTTCAAGAAACATCTGTGTTTGATGATCTACTGACTCCTTCAAGAAACATCTGTGTTTGATGATCTACTGACTCCTTCAAGAAACATCTGTGTTTGATGATCTACTGACTCCTTCAAGAAACATCTGTGTTTGATGATCTACTGACTCCTTCAAGAAACATCTGTGTTTGATGATCTACTGACTCCTTCAAGAAACATCTGTGTTTGATGATCTACTGACTCCTTCAAGAAACATCTGTGTTTGATGATCTACTGACTCCTTCAAGAAACATCTGTGTTTGATGATCTACTGACTCCTTCAAGAAACATCTGTGTTTGATGATCTACTGACTCCTTCAAGAAACATGTGTGTTTGATGATCTACTGACTCCTTCAAGAAACATCTGTGTTTGATGATCTACTGACTCCTTCAAGAAACATGTGTGTTTGATGATCTACTGACTCCTTTAAGAAACATCTGTGTTTGATGATCTACTGACTCCTTCAAGAAACATCTGTGTTTGATGATCTACTGACTCCTTCAAGAAACATCTGTGTTTGATGATCTACTGACTCCTTCAAGAAACATCAGTGGAGGAGAACAAAAGTGAAAATGTGTTAAAATGTGATGAAACGACCTACAGACTCAGTTCTAGAGGAACATCTACTGTGAGAAGCTCAGGGAAGGATTTACAAAACCTTTGACCCAAATATATACAGTTTAGAGGCAGTTCTACTGAATAATAATGAATCTAAACTTATGACTTTTAAGAAACTAATAAAAAATTATCTTCATCATTATTCTGGCTTTTAGTATATAAATAATTTTGATCCTAATTGACCTAAAACAGGAAACTTTTATTTTGACAGTGAAAATAATGTGTCTTTTATACAGTGTATGTTTATACAACTGTATATGTGTAGGTGTCGGATTTGTACCGCAACCTTAGTGTGTGTGTGAGTATGTGTATGTGTGTGTGTGTGTGTGTGTGTGTGTGTGTTTATGTACGTGTGCATGTGTGTCTGATGTATGAGTTTGCATGTACAGTATTTGCATGCAAGTATGTGTGTATCTCAATACTTGTGTGTGTGTGTGTATGTACGTGTCTATTTGTGTATGTCCAAGTATTTGTGTGTGTGGCTATTTAGTGTAGGTTACTCTTTTGATTGTGTTGCTTTACCATAGGCACCCTTAGTGTGTGTGTGTGTTT
>JACEEU010000734.1:187500-222500 GCA_016630915.1 Callionymus lyra
TTGAACAAAACTTTGCCGTCGATCTCATGACCTTCTGAAGGTCGACGTTTCAAGCAGGTTTTTTTTTCTTGGTCCAAATCATAGAAAGAAAAGTCAAAATACATCCAAACATCTTTAGCTTCAAACACTGCTGGAGTCGACCGTATCCTCTGGTCCTCAGTCAGTTATCGCCAGTGCTGTGTCTCACATACTTCTCTTAGTGCACTGGTTAGTATCATCAGGATAGTGTACATACTGACTAGTAACTAATCTTCCACAGATAGTATGTCTCAAACATACTTCTCTTAGTATACTAGAAGTTAGTATCATCAGGATAGTGTACGTACTAACTAGTACTATCCTCCACAGATAGTATGTCTCAAACATCTCTCTTAGTATACTAAAGTTATATCTCAGGATAGTGTACCGCACCTAACTAGTAACTAATCCTCCACAGATAGTTGTCTCAAACTACTTTCTTAGTATACTAGAAGTTAGTATCATCAGGATAGTGTACGTACTAACTAGTAACTAATCCTCCACAGATAGTATGTCTCAAACATACTTCTCTTAGTATACTAGAAGTTAGTATGCATCAGTTTAGTGTACGTACTAACTAGTAACTAATCCTCCACAGATAGTATGTCTCAAACATACTTTCTTTAGTATACTAGAAGTTAGTATGCATCAGGATAGTGTACGTACTCAACTAGTAACTAATCCTCCACAGATAGTATGTCTCAAACATACTTCTCTTAGTATACTAGAAGTTAGTATCATCAGGATAGTGTACGTACTAACTAGTAACTAATCCTCCACAGATAGTATGTCTCAAACATACTCTCTTAGTATACTAGAAGTTAGTATCATCAGGATAGTGTACGTACTAACTAGTAACTAATCCTCCACAGATAGTATGTCTCAAACATACTTCTCTTAGTATACTAGAAGTTAGTATGCATCAGGATAGTGTACGTACTAACTAGTAACTAATCCTCCACAGATAGTATGTCTCAAACATACTTCTCTTAGTATACTAGAAGTTAGTATCATCAGGATAGTGTACGTACTAACTAGTAACTACTCCTCCACAGATAGTATGTCTCAAACATACTTCTCTTAGTATACTAGAAGTTAGTATCATCAGGATAGTGTACGTACTAACTAGTAACTAATCCTCCACATATAGTATGTCTCAAACATACTTCTCTTAGTATACTAGAAGTTAGTATCATCAGGATAGTGTACGTACTAACTAGTAACTAATCCTCCACAGATAGTATGTCTCAAACATACTTCTCTTAGTATACTAGAAGTTAGTATGCATCAGGATAGTGTACGTACTAACTAGTAACTAATCCTCCACAGATAGTATGTCTCAAATCACATACTTCTCTTAGTATACTAGAAGTTAGTATCATCAGGATAGTGTACGTACTAACTAGTAACTAATCCTCCACAGATAGTTTGTCTCAAATCAAACTCTGCTGCTACACACTAACAGGAAATGACACGACAGCTTCTTCTTCTACTACTATTTAAGGATGATTTCAACCAGCTGTAGGAACGCTATCGACACCTGCTGGCAGCACGTTTGGTTTCAAGAAATATGAGAAATATTGACGAGATATTTAAGCTGGTATCAGCAGCGAAGACGTGTCGTCATCCTACTGCTGCTGAAAATACACCTGTAAGTATATGAATATATATATATATATATATATATGACATAACTTCCGTTTACAACGTCACTAAGATGGAGCTGTTTAGTGTAGAAAGTGTCCATCGATTCATACTCAGTTTTGTGAGTGTTTAAGTATTTTAGTGTACATGGAGCACTACATTTCACATACTAGGAATCGAGACGCACTTACGCACTAAAAATACTAAGTTTAAGTACACAAGTATGTGATTTTGAGACACAGGATTTCATCCTTCTTTTAGCTGTGGAGAACATGACTCCTGCCATCTAGTGGCTGGGAGTTTATTTGCAACACAAATGAACCAAAAGCGTAAATATTAACTTGGTAATTGTTCATTTAAAAACAATCTATTACATTTTTTTCTACAGGAATAAGTTTAACAAGTATTGCAGAATCACTTTGTGTTTTTCTTTCACTAATAGAATCTCAATTAAACTTTTTAAAATGTTGTTTTTTACATTCTGTCTTGTCGTCTTCATTCTTATAAAGAGCCTCAAACGTTCTTTAAAACTGATGTTTGTTTTTCATTTGTCGTCAAGAAACAAAAGGTTCACGACCGTTGACCCCGTAAAGGTCGTCAAGGTCGCCAAGAGCAACATCCTGGTCTCACCAGCTTCGTGTCCGTCAGGTTGATTGACGGGACGCAGTAGCTCTGGTTGAAGACGTCGGCGGGGTCGGCGCCCGGCAGGTAAGCTTGTACTCCCGCCGCCCAGAACTCGCCGGGACATTTCTCCACACACACCTGAGGAACACATGTCAGGTGTGTGTGTGTGTGTGGCGGCGCCCTCTACCTGTGTGGTCGGGCACTGCAGCTTGTTGAGCGAGCTCGCCATGATGTTGACCGACGTCGCACACTTGAGGATGTCGAAGTACAAGATGCTGGGTTTGTCCCTGAGGAGCGAGAAGATGAAGGTCAGAAGAAGGACGAAGGTCCGTTTCTCTCCCGGGTTACTTGTTGGGTCCGGTACCACAGAACCAGCCGGTGGAGTTCTTGGGGTAGAGAACGTGTCGTGGGTCTCCGTAGAGCCAGGCTGAGGACAAGAGTTCTTGTTACTCTTCATGTCATACTCAGGACGACCACAACCTTACACGTGTAAGACTTGTATTTGTACGACTGAAAATATTCACAGCGTTTGTTCATTTACGTGTTATGTGCGATGACTGAGGACGAAAGGGTAGAGTTGACTCTGTTTGTTATTTTAAACTTTTTTGTAAAGTGATTTTAAAAAAAAGAAAACATTTTATTAACAATTAACATTTCAAAGCGTTTGTTAAATTTTATGTTGAAATTAATCTTCCAGCTAGAGCTAGAGGAAGAATGATGACTGAGGACGAGAGGATACAGTGAGTCCAGCAGCTTTTAAAGCTGATGTTTGGACATATTTTGGTTTGAAAACAAATGAAAGAATTTACTACTTCAAGAGTCATGTGGTCTGTAAATACTACAACACCAAAGTCAAGTACCTGACAATACTACACATATACACTTGTTACTACACTATCACAACACCAGAGTCAAGTACTGGACAATACTACACATATATACTTGTTACTACACTATCACAACACCAGAGTCAAGTACTGGACAATACTACACATATATACTTGTTACTACACTATCACAACACCAGAGTCAAGTACTGGACAATACTACACATATATACTTGTTACTACACTATCACAACACCAGAGTCAAGTACTGGACAATACTACACATATATACTTGTTACTACACTATCACAACACCAGAGTCAAGTACTGGACAATACTACACATATATACTTGTTACTACACTATCACAACACCAGAGTCAAGTACTGGACAATACTACACATATATACTTGTTACTACACTATCACAACACCAGAGTCAAGTACTGGACAATACTACACATATATATACTTGTTACTACACTATCACAACACCAGAGTCAAGTACTGGACAATACTACACAATATATACTTGTTACTACACTATCACAACCCCAGAGTCAAGTACTGGACAATACTACACATTAATACTTGTTACTACACTATATATCACTATATATGGTATCCTTATATCATGATACGCATACAAACTATGATTATATTTTAAAAATGTATATATAATTTTATTTAACTTTTCATGAACTATTTTTTTTGTTGCTATCCTTACTTTTTAAATATGTTTTATTTGTATTTTTTCTCTCTGGTTGTTATTTTAAACTGACTGCTTGAAGATGTTTGTCATTATTTTAATGTTTAAATGAGCGTCTCGTCGACTGGAACCAACGTTCAAACATCCTGTTCAGTGAACCAACAAACTAGTGACTCGTTCTACTTCCTGCTTCGGTTCAAAGATCCTGATTCGTTAAACTCCAGCCGGAGAGAGAAATATATCCAGTGTTTAAAGAATCAAAGTTTTGTAGTTGTAAAGAGTTGGTTGTATCTTTATTGTGTGTTAAATGTGATGAGGCTGGACTTTGTTTCTCTGCAAAGAGGAAACGTTGTGACACGTTAACAGGAAAAGCTGTAAACGATTGAAGACGTTCCATGGTTTCAGGCTCACCTAGAATTCCTACTGCGACGTATCCGAGGACGACGAGCGCGAAGAGGAGGCAGCAGACGATGTCGGTGCAGCCTCTGGTCGACACGAGACACGTGTTAATGTACACATAAATATATATAAAAGTACATCTGTGGCTTCAGAATATTACATTCTTTTAACATGTCGACACGAGACACGTGTTAATGTACACATAAATATATATAAAAGTACATCTGTGGCTTCAGAATATTACATTCTTTTAACATGTCGACACGAGACACGTGTTAATGTACACATAAATATATATAAAAGTACATCTGTGGCTTCAGAATATTACATTCTTTTAACATGTCGACACGAGACACGTGTTAATGTACACATAAATATATATAAAAGTACATCTGTGGCTTCAGAATATTACATTCTTTTAACATGTCAACACAAGAACACGTGTTAATGTACACATAAATATATATAAAAGTACATCTGTGGCTTCAGAATATTACATTCTTTTAACATGTCGACACGAGACACGTGTTAATGTACACATAAATATATATAAAAGTACATCTGTGGCTTCAGAATATTACATTCTTTTAACATGTCGACACGAGACACGTGTTAATGTACACATAAATATATATAAAAGTACATCTGTGTCTTCAGAATATTACATTCTTTTAACATGTCGACACGAGACACGTGTTAATGTACACATAAATATATATAAAAGTACATCTGTGTCTTCAGAATATTACATTCTTTTAACATGTCGACACGAGACACGTGTTAATGTACACATAAATATATATAAAAGTACATCTGTGGCTTCAGAATATTACATTCTTTTAACATGTCGACACGAGACACGTGTTAATGTACACATAAATATATATAAAAGTACATCTGTGGCTTCAGAATATTACATTCTTTTAACATGTCGACACGAGACACGTGTTAATGTACACATAAATATATATAAAAGTACATCTGTGGCTTCAGAATATTACATTCTTTTAACATGTCGACACGAGACACGTGTTAATGTACACATAAATATATATAAAAGTACATCTGTGTCTTCAGAATATTACATTCTTTTAACATGTCGACACGAGACACGTGTTAATGTACACATAAATATATATAAAAGTACATCTGTGGCTTCAGAATATTACATTCTTTTAACATGTCGACACGAGACACGTGTTAATGTACACATAAATATATATAAAAGTACATCTGTGTCTTCAGAATATTACATTCTTTTAACATGTTGAAACTTTGATTTATTTCTAATTGAAATCAATCATTTCTGTGTCGAAAAGTTGCATTTTTTTGACAATTATTGAATTAAAAATATATAAATGTGAATATTTTCAATATTTGTTTTTTCTACACATGGATGGATGGTTAAAACATATATTTCTATGTATTCAATGTTTTTATTAAATTATTATAATTATTTCAACATTTTCAAATAATAATTATTGTTTTCAATTATTCAAAAAATAAATAATTCTATGCTCAAAAACCCCCAAAATCCATATCCTGCTGATAAACGGTCATGTGACTTCAGGTGCAGATGTTCACCTCTTCTTCAAAGGTCCTCGGAAATGTGGGTCGAACTGAGCAGGTTCTCCTGGAGACAAGAGGGAAAGAGAGTTATGTGTGAGCAGGATCTGTGTCGCGAGATAAGAGACAACAATACTACGCTAGAGAGATAAGAGCTACAAACTATTGACCCACATGAATGTGAGGAACACTGAGGAACAACTTGACTCACATGAATGTGAGGAACAACTTGACCCACATGAATGTGAGGAACAACTTGACTCACATGAATGTGAGGAACACTGAGGAACAACTTGACTCACATGAATGTGAGGAACACTGAGGAACAACTTGACTCACATGAATGTGAGGAACACTGAGAAACATTCACAATGTGAGGAACAACTTGACTCACATGAATGTGAGGAACAACTTGACTCACATGAATGTGAGGAACACTGAGGAACAACTTGACTCACATGAATGTGAGGAACACTGAGGAACAACTTGACTCACATGAATGTGAGGAACACTGAGGAACAACTTGACTCACATGAATGTGAGAAACACTGAGGAACAACTTGACTCACATGAACATGTGAGGAACACTGAGGAAAAAACTTGACTCACATGAATGTGAGGAACACTGAGGAACAACTTGACTCACATGAATGTGAGGAACACTGAGGAACAACTTGACCTCAACATGAATGTGAGGAACACTGAGGAACAACATTGACCCACATGAATGTGCAAGGAACACTTAGGAATATCTTCACACAAACAAAAGCAGAAAACACGGAAGAACATCAACACTTCAAGGACAGAAGAGAGAGAGACACCGCCTCCTCCACCGAAGGATGAGAGACAGAGAGGCTTCCCCGCCCTCCCCCAAACTGACAGGATCGGCGAGTCGCCCCCCCCCCTTACAACCGGCGGGGCCCTCCACCCCCCCCCCTCCTTTTTTGTCCCCGGGGGGGCGGGGTGCCCCCCCCCCCCCCCCCCGGGGCGGGGCGAACCCCCGCCCCCCCCCCCCCCTCCCAAAAAACAGGGGGGGGGGCCCGCCCCCCCACCACCCCCGGGCCCACGCAATTCAAGGTCAGCGTCATGACTGACAGAAGGTTAATGTTTGAAAGAACCAGGAGACGGACAAGAAGAATCCAAGTAGACGTTTTTAGGTGAAGTTTTTACCTTCAAATCTCGGCTGTAAACGATCAGAACGAGTAAATATTTGTCAGTGACTTTTTACAAACGTGTATTTGGAGCCGACAGCAGCTGATGGAGTGAAGATGGAAATAAGATACAAACACATGTATCATGAAAGTGAAGATACTTCCAAAGATTCTGCTGTAAACGTCGATACATTTTTAATCACGTTTATAAACTGACACGAATACTTGACCCTGAGAAAAGTACTCTTGACTTGAATGTAAAATGATCTGTTGGCATAAATAATATGATTTGATGTGAAAATAAAAGGATGATATAATATTATTGTGTTCGTCTCAACGATCGTCACTAAATCATGTCAATAATTAACGTTGTTTCCTGAGAGTCTGAAGACATTCGTTCACTTCCTGCTCGTGTCATGATGGTGAGAAAAAACTTCTTCTTTTTATTTTGTCAACAGAAACCAGTCGATGGACCCGAGAGTCAAATTACAAGAGAGTCTGTGAAGGTGAACGACGGAGGTTTAGTAACGTTTGTTATAAAGTTTGAACTTTAAACACACGAGGAGACGAATCAACACTTTTTACCTCGAATCAACTTAATGAGTTGATTAATGTTTAACACGTGAAACATCTGTCAAAACGTTGGTAAACTATGAACCCAACACGAGATACTGTAGGATTACTTTTGATTGTAGTCCACGAATCACCATAGCAATACTCAGTGAGTTACCATAGTAATACTCCACGAATCACCATGGTATTACTCTGCGAGTCTCCGTAGTAATACTCCACGAAACACCATAGTATTACCCTGCAAGTCACTGTAGAAATACTCCATGAATCACCATAGTATTACTCTGCGAGTCTCCATAGTAATACTCCACGAATCACCATAGTATTACCCTGCGAGTCACTGTAGAAATACTCCATGAATCACCATAGTATTACTCTGCGAGTCTCTGTAGTAATACTCCACAAATCACCATAGTAATACTCTGCGAGTCACTGTAGAAATACTCCACGAATCACCATAGTAATACTCTGCGAGTCACTGTAGAAATACTCCACGAATCACCATAGTATTACTCTGCGAGTCTCTGTAGTAATACTCTATGAATCACCATAGTATTACTCTGCGAGTCTCTGCAGTAATACTCCATGAATCACCATAGTATTACCCTGCGAGTCACTGTAGAAATACTCCATGAATCACCACAGTATTACCCTGCGAGTCACTGTAGAAATACTCCATGAATCACCATAGTATTACCCTGCGAGTCACTGTAGTAATACTCCATGAATCACCACAGTATTACCCTGCAAGTCACTGTAGAAATACTCCATGAATCACCATAGTATTACTCTGCGAGTCTCCATAGTAATACTCCACGAATCACCATAGTATTACCCTGCGAGTCACTGTAGAAATACTCCATGAATCACCATAGTATTACTCTGCGAGTCACTGTAGAAATACTCCACGAATCACCATAGTATTACCCTGCAAGTCACTGTAGAAATACTCCATGAATCACCATAGTATTACTCTGCGAGTCTCCGTAGTAATACTCCACGAATCACCATAGTATTACCCTGCGAGTCACTGTAGAAATACTCCATGAATCACCATAGTATTACTCTGCGAGTCTCCGTAGTAATACTCCACGAATCACCATAGTATTACCCTGCGAGTCACTGTAGGAATACTCCATGAATCCCCATAGTATTACCCTGCGAGTCACTGTAGAAATACTCCATGAATCACCATAGTATTACCCTGCGAGTCACTGTAGAAATACTCCATGAATCACCATAGTATTACTCTGCGAGTCTCCGTAGTAATACTCCACGAATCACCATAGTATTACCCTGCGAGTCACTGTAGGAATACTCCATGAATCCCCATAGTATTACCCTGCGAGTCACTGTAGAAATACTCCATGAATCACCATAGTAGTAATCTGCGAGTCTCCATAGTAATACTCCACGAATCACCATAGTATTACCCTGCGAGTCACTGTAGAAATACTCCATGAATCACCATAGTAATACTCTGCGAGTCACTGTAGAACTACTCCATGAATCACCATAGTATTACTCTGCGAGTCTCTGTAGTAATACTCCACGAATCACCATAGTAATACTCTGCGAGTCTCTGTAGTAATACTCCATGAATCACCATAGTATTACCCTGCGAGTCACTGTAGAAATACTCCATGAATCACCATAGTATTACTCTGCGAGTCTCTGTAGTAATACTCCACGAATCACCATAGTATTACTCTGCGAGTCTCTGTAGTAATACTCCACGAATCACCATAGTAATACTCTGCGAGTCTCTGTAGTAATACTCCATGAATCACCATAGTATTACCCTGCGAGTCACTGTAGAAATACTCCATGAATCACCATAGTATTACTCTGCGAGTCTCTGTAGTAATACTCCACGAATCACCATAGTAATACTCTGCGAGTCTCTGTAGTAATACTCCATGAATCACCATAGTATTACCCTGCGAGTCACTGTAGAAATACTCCATGAATCCCCATAGTATTACCCTGCGAGTCACTGTAGAAATACTCCATGAATCACCATAGTATTACCCTGCGAGTCACTGTAGTAATACTCCACGAATCACCATAGTATTACTCTGCGAGTCACTGTAGTAATACTCCACGAATCACCATAGTAATACTCTGCGAGTCACTGTAGTAATACTCCACGAATCACCATAGTATTACCCTGCGAGTCACTGTAGTAATACTCCATGAATCACCATAGTATTACTCTGCGAGTCTCCGTAGTAATACTCCACGAATCACCATAGTATTACCCTGCGAGTCACTGTAGGAATACTCCATGAATCCCCATAGTATTACCCTGCGAGTCACTGTAGAAATACTCCATGAATCACCATAGTATTACCCTGCGAGTCACTGTAGGAATACTCCATGAATCCCCATAGTATTACCCTGCGAGTCACTGTAGAAATACTCCATGAATCACCATAGTATTACCCTGCGAGTCACTGTAGAAATACTCCATGAATCACCATAGTATTACTCTGCGAGTCTCCGTAGTAATACTCCACGAATCACCATAGTATTACCCTGCGAGTCACTGTAGGAATACTCCATGAATCCCCATAGTATTACCCTGCGAGTCACTGTAGAAATACTCCATGAATCACCATAGTAGTAATCTGCGAGTCTCCATAGTAATACTCCACGAATCACCATAGTATTACCCTGCGAGTCACTGTAGAAATACTCCATGAATCACCATAGTAATACTCTGCGAGTCACTGTAGAACTACTCCATGAATCACCATAGTATTACTCTGCGAGTCTCTGTAGTAATACTCCACGAATCACCATAGTAATACTCTGCGAGTCTCTGTAGTAATACTCCATGAATCACCATAGTATTACCCTGCGAGTCACTGTAGAAATACTCCATGAATCACCATAGTATTACTCTGCGAGTCTCTGTAGTAATACTCCACGAATCACCATAGTATTACTCTGCGAGTCTCTGTAGTAATACTCCACGAATCACCATAGTAATACTCTGCGAGTCTCTGTAGTAATACTCCATGAATCACCATAGTATTACCCTGCGAGTCACTGTAGAAATACTCCATGAATCACCATAGTATTACTCTGCGAGTCTCTGTAGTAATACTCCACGAATCACCATAGTAATACTCTGCGAGTCTCTGTAGTAATACTCCATGAATCACCATAGTATTACCCTGCGAGTCACTGTAGAAATACTCCATGAATCCCCATAGTATTACCCTGCGAGTCACTGTAGAAATACTCCATGAATCACCATAGTATTACCCTGCGAGTCACTGTAGTAATACTCCACGAATCACCATAGTATTACTCTGCGAGTCTCCGTAGTAATACTCCACGAATCACCATAGTAATACTCTGCGAGTCACTGTAGTAATACTCCACGAATCACCATAGTATTACCCTGCGAGTCACTGTAGTAATACTCCATGAATCACCATAGTATTACCCTGCGAGTCTCCATAGTAATACTCCACGAATCACCATAGTATTACCCTGCGAGTCACTGTAGAAATACTCCATGAATCCCCATAGTATTACCCTGCGAGTCACTGTAGAAATACTCCATGAATCACCATAGTAGTAATCTGCGAGTCTCCATAGTAATACTCCACGAATCACCATAGTATTACCCTGCGAGTCACTGTAGAAATACTCCATGAATCCCCATAGTATTACCCTGCGAGTCACCGTAGAAATACTCCACGAATCACCATAGTATTACCCTGCTAGTCACTGTCGTAATACTCCATGAATCATCATAGTATTACTCTGCGAGTCACTGTAGAAATACTCCATGAATCATCATAGTATTACTCTGCTAGTCACTGTCGTAATACTCCATGAATCATCATAGTATTACTCTGCTAGTCACTGTCGTAATACTCCATGAATCATCATAGTATTACTCTGCGAGTCACTGTAGAAATACTCCATGAATCATCATAGTATTACTCTGCTAGTCACTGTAGAAATACTCCATGAATCATCATAGTATTACTCTGCTAGTCACTGTAGAAATACTCCATGAATCATCATAGTATTACTCTGCTAGTCACTGTCGTAATACTCCATGAATCATCATAGTATTACTCTGCTAGTCACTGTCGTAATACTCCATGAATCATCATAGTATTACTCTGCTAGTCACTGTCGTAATACTCCATGAATCATCATAGTATTACTCTGCTAGTCACTGTCGTAATACTCCATGAATCATCATAGTATTACCTCTGCTAGTCACTGTAGTAATACTCCCGAATCATCATAGTATTATACGTCGTAATACTCCACGAATCATCATAGTATTACTCTGCTAGTCACTGTCGTAATACTCCACGAATCATCATAGTATTACTCTGCTAGTCACTGTCGTAATACTCCATGAATCATCATAGTATTACTCTGCTAGTCACTGTCGTAATACTCCATGAATCATCATAGTATTACTCTGCTAGTCACTGTCGTAATACTCCATGAATCATCATAGTATTACTCTGCTAGTCACTTTCCGTAATACTCCATGAATCATCATAGTATTACTCTGCTAGTCACTGTCGTAATACTCCATGAATCATCATAGTATTACTCTGCTAGTCACTGTCATGTAATACTCCATGAATATCATAGTATTACTCTGCTAGTCACTGTAGTAATACTCCACGAATCATCATAGTATTACTCTGCTAGTCACTGTCGTAATACTCCATGAATCATCATAGTATTACTCTGCTAGTCACTGTCGTAATACTCCATGAATCATCATAGTATTACTCTGCTAGTCACTGTCGTAATACTCCATGAATCATCATAGTATTACTCTGCTAGTCACTGTCGTAATACTCCATGAATCATCATAGTATTACTCTGCTAGTCACTGTCGTAATACTCCATGAATCATCATAGTATTACTCTGCTAGTCACTGTCGTAATACTCCATGAATCATCATAGTATTACTCTGCTAGTCACTGTCGTAATACTCCATGAATCATCATAGTATTACTCTGCTAGTCACTGTCGTAATACTCCATGAATCATCATAGTATTACTCTGCTAGTCACTGTCGTAATACTCCATGAATCATCATAGTATTACTCTGCTAGTCACTGTCGTAATACTCCATGAATCATCATAGTATTACTCTGCTAGTCACTGTCGTAATACTCCATGAATCATCATAGTATTACTCTGCTAGTCACTGTCGTAATACTCCATGAATCATCATAGTATTACTCTGCTAGTCACTGTCGTAATACTCCATGAATCATCATAGTATTACTCTGCTAGTCACTGTCGTAATACTCCATGAATCATCATAGTATTACTCTGCTAGTCACTGTCGTAATACTCCATGAATCATCATAGTATTACTCTGCTAGTCACTGTCGTAATACTCCATGAATCATCATAGTATTACTCTGCTAGTCACTGTCGTAATACTCCATGAATCATCATAGTATTACTCTGCTAGTCACTGATCATGTAATACTCCCGAATCATCGTGGGGTAGTCTGCTAGTCACTGTCGTAATACTCCATGAATCATCATAGTATTACTCTGCTAGTCACTGTCGTAATACTCCATGAATCATCATAGTATTACTCTGCTAGTCACTGTCGTAATACTCCATGAATCATCATAGTATTACTCTGCTAGTCACTGTCGTAATACTCCATGAATCATCATAGTATTACTCTGCTAGTCACTGTCGTAATACTCCATGAATCATCATAGTATTACTCTGCTAGTCACTGTCGTAATACTCCATGAATCATCATAGTATTACTCTGCTAGTCACTGTCGTAATACTCCACGAATCATCATAGTATTACTCTGCTAGTCACTGTCGTAATACTCCACGAATCATCATAGTATTACTCTGCTGAGTCACTGTCGTAATACTCCATGAATCATCATAGTATTACTCTGCAGTCAATCCATGAATCATCATAGTATTACTCTGCTAGTCACTGTCGTAATACTCCATGAATCATCATAGTATTACTCTGCGAGTCACTGTAGTAATACTCCACGAATCATCATAGTATTACTCTGCTAGTCACTGTCGTAATACTCCATGAATCATCATAGTATTACTCTGCTAGTCACTGTCGTAATACTCCATGAATCATCATATTACTTGCTAGTCACTGAACTATAATCATCACAGTATTACTCTGCTAGTCACTGTCGTAATACTCCATGAATCATCATAGTATTACTCTGCTAGTCACTGTCGTAATACTCCATGAATCATCATAGTATTACTCTGCGAGTCACTGTAGTAATACTCCACAATTCTCGTGATGTTGCTCCGCAAGTTATCGTAGTATTACTCTGAGAGTCCCATAGTATTATTACAATACTGAATTTGATTCCTGGAGAAGTAATGCCAGGATTCAACTGACAAAGATTCTTGTTGAACAGACTTTGAAGCATCTTTACGAGCGTTATAAACTAACCAGTTATAAACTAACCAGTTATAAACTAACCAGTTATAAACTAACCAGTTAAAACCTAACCAGTTACAACCTAACCAGTTAAAAACTAACCAGCTATAAACCAACCAGTCACTCCCTGGTGACGCAACAACTGAGTCCTGGTCAATTATTTGCCGTCGCGTCTCAAGACAAACATGAAGACGGAGGCGACCATGAGGAGCCAGAGGTTCCAACAGTGGAGGAGCAGGAAGTCCAGAGTCGTCATGTTGTCAGTGAAGGTGTGTTTGTCGTCAGCCTCCCTGAGAGTCAACACTCGTCCCGTTCAAGTCGCTGACCTGTCAGCAGCAGGTCAACAGTCTTCTGCACACGCGGCAAAGAGAACCTTTGACGCCGCGTGAGAAAGTGTGTAACATTGTTGTGATGAACTGCAAACACAACACAGTCCACGCATCAGTGTGTAACATTGTTGTGATGAACTGCAAACACAACACAGTTGACGCATCAGTGTGTTACATTGTTGTGATGAACTGCAAACACAACACAGTCCACGCATCAGTGTGTTACATTGTTGTGATGAACTGCAAACACAACACAGTTGAAGCATCAGTGTGTAACATTGTTGTGATGAACTGCAAACACAACACACAGTCCATGCATCAGTGTGTAACATTGTTGTGATGAACTGCAAACACAATACAGTTGAAGCATCAGTGTGTAACATTGTTGTGATGAACTGCAAACACAACACAGTCCACGCATCAGTGTGTAACATTGTTGTGATGAACTGCATACACAACACAGTCCACGCATCAGTGTGTTACATTGTTGTGATGAACTGCAAACACAACACAGTCGAGGCATCAGTGTGTAACATTGTTGTGATGAACTGCAAACACAACACAGTTGAAGCATCAGTGTGTTACATTGTTGTGATGAACTGCAAACACAACACAGTCCACGCATCAGTGTGTTACATTGTTGTGATGAACTGCAAACACAACACAGTTGAAGCATCAGTGTGTAACATTGTTGTGATGAACTGCAAACACAACACACAGTCCATGCATCAGTGTGTAACATTGTTGTGATGAACTGCAAACACAACACAGTTGAAGCATCAGTGTGTAACATTGTTGTGATGAACTGCAAACACAACACAGTCCACGCATCAGTGTGTAACATTGTTGTGATGAACTGCATACACAACACAGTCCACGCATCAGTGTGTTACATTGTTGTGATGAACTGCAAACACAACACAGTCGAGGCATCAGTGTGTAACATTGTTGTGATGAACTGCATACACAACACAGTCCACGCATCAGTGTGTAACATTGTTGTGATGAACTGCAAACACAACACAGTCCATGCATCAGTGTGTAACATTGTTGTGATGAACTGCAAACACAACACAGTCGAGGCATCAGTGTGTAACATTGTTGTGATGAACTGCAAACACAACACAGTCCACGCATCAGTGTGTAACATTGTTGTGATGAACTGCAAACACAACACAGTCCACGCATCAGTGTGTAACATTGTTGTGATGAACTGCAAACACAACACAGTACACAACACAGTCCACGCATCAGTGTGTAACATTGTTGTGATGAACTGCAAACACAACACAGTCCACGCATCAGTGTGTTACATTGTTGTGATGAACTGCAAACACAACACAGTCCATGCATCAGTGTGTTACATTGTTGTGATGAACTGCAAACACAACACAGTCCATGCATCAGTGTGTTACATTGTTGTGATGAACTGCAAACACAACACAGTCGAAGCATCAGTGTGTTACATTGTTGTGATGAACTGCAAACACAACACAGTCCATGCATCAGTGTGTTACATTGTTGTGATGAACTGCAAACACAACACAGTCCACGCATCAGTGTGTAACATTGTTGTGATGAACTGCAAACACAACACAGTCGAAGCATCAGTGTGTTACATTGTTGTGATGAACTGCAAACACAACACAGTCCATGCATCAGTGTGTTACATTGTTGTGATGAACTGCAAACACAACACAGTCGAAGCATCAGTGTGTTACATTGTTGTGATGAACTGCAAACACAACACAGTCCATGCATCAGTGTGTTACATTGTTGTGATGAACTGCAAACACAACACAGTCCACGCATCAGTGTGTTACATTGTTGTGATGAACTGCAAACACAACACAGTCCACGCATCAGTGTGTAACATTGTTGTGATGAACTGCAAACACAACACAGTCCACGCATCAGTGTGTAACATTGTTGTGATGAACTGCAAACACAACACAGTCCACGCATCAGTGTGTTACATTGTTGTGATGAACTGCAAACACAACACAGTCGAAGCATCAGTGTGTAACATTGTTGTGATGAACTGCAAACACAACACAGTCCACGCATCAGTGTGTTACATTGTTGTGATGAACTGCAAACACAACAAAGTCGAAGCATCAGTGTGTTACATTGTTGTGATGAACTGCAAACACAACACAGTCCACGCATCAGTGTGTTACATTGTTGTGATGAACTGCAAACACAACACAGTCCACGCATCAGTGTGTAACATTGTTGTGATGAACTGCAAACACAACACAGTCCACGCATCAGTGTGTAACATTGTTGTGATGATCTGCAAACACAACACAGTCCACGCATCAGTGTGTTACATTGTTGTGATGAACTGCAAACACAACACAGTCCACGCATCAGTGTGTAACATTGTTGTGATGAACTGCAAACACAACACAGTCGAAGCATCAGTGTGTTACATTGTTGTGATGAACTGCAAACACAACACAGTCGAGGCATCAGTGTGTAACATTGTTGTGATGAACTGCAAACACAACACAGTCGAAGCATCAGTGTGTTACATTGTTGTGATGAACTGCAAACACAACACAGTCGAGGCATCAGTGTGTAACATTGTTGTGATGAACTGCAAACACAACACAGTCCACGCATCAGTGTGTAACATTGTTGTGATGAACTGCAAACACAACACAGTCGAGGCATCAGGAATCAATCAGAGTTCATAGTGTGATGTTCTTGCATCACGACATATGGTGTCACAGGTTGTTGAGTCACTGAACTTACCTCAGAGAGAAAACATCAACACAACATCTACACAACGACATCTGGAGCCGAACACGCTTTTGTCGATGTTTTCATTTACATGTGAATTACTTTTATTTTACTGTCGGTTCAAAGGTCATCAACGATGTCAAACGCAGATCAGTCGGTAGAAGTATTTGTCTCAGTATTTGTCGTACTATCAACAAACTTAATATCACAACATCGTGTTCGTATTCAACAGAGTTGTATCAGTTTTTTTAATAATATTGTTAACTTTTTTGAAAAAACTCAATAAATCTTTGTTACTTGTGTATTACAAGACATCACTATGTATCATTGTATGGTGACATCAACACACTCTTGACTACACACAACCCTACACCTGTTGAAGGTTTCTGAAGGTTTGTGTTTGCTCAAGAGTTCAGGGCAGGACCGGACTCTCTTCGTCTTCATGATGTTCCAGGACTTTCTTTCTATTTGTCTTTTATGTCTCTTGACTCTGATCTTTGAAAGTTGTTTCTTCAGCCTCGGAATAAATGTTCTTCACTTTTCCTGACTTTTAATGCAAATCTCTCCTTCAACGTTTGCTTTTTTCATCCACTGATTACTTTGATCTTCTTTCAAAGTTTTTAAATCTTTTTTCACTGATTTCTTTGATCTTCTTTCAAAGTTTTTAAATCTTTATTCACTGATTTCTTTGATCTTCTTTCAAAGTTTTTAAATCTTTATTCACTGATTTCTTTGATCTTCTTTCAAAGTTTTTTAATCTTCATCCACTGATTTCTTTGATCTTCTTTCAAAGTTTTTTAATCTTCATCCACTGATTTCTTTGATCTTCTTTCAAAGTTTTTTAATCTTTATTCACTGATTTCTTTGATCTTCTTTCAAAGTTTTAAATCTTTATTCACTGATTTCTTTGATCTTCTTTCAAAGTTTTTTAATCTTCATCCACTGATTTCTTTGATCTTCTTTCAAAGTTTTAAATCTTTATTCACTGATTTCTTTGATCTTCTTTCAAAGTTTTTAAATCTTTATTCACTGATTTCTTTGATCTTTTTTCAAAGTTTTTAAATCTTTATTCACAGATTTCTTTGATCTTCTTTCAAAGTTTTTTAATCTTCATCCACGGATTTCTTTGATCTTCTTTCAACGTTTTTTAATCTTTATTCACTGATTTCTTTGATCTTCTTTCAACGTTTTTTAATCTTTATTCACTGATTTCTTTGATCTTTTGTTCAAGTTTTTAAATCTTTATTCACTGATTTCTTTGATCTTCTTTCAAAGTTTTTAAATCTTTATTCACTGATTTCTTTGATCTTTTGTTCAGGTTTTTAAATCTTCTTCTGCCTTTATTTTGACACAACTTTTCCTCCTTCATCCGTTTCTTCCTTGAATGTGTTGTTCTTTCAATTCTTCCTGTTTTCTTATCGTCTCTCACACTTTAAAGATGTTGATTTTAAATATTTTGCAACATTGATGTCACTTCAAGACCAACGTGATGAAAGATTTACTTAAAAACATATGTTTCCAAATGATGTAAAACATAATTCATTGTAAGACATTGTTGCTGTTTTATAGCAACAATAAATAGATAATAATATTTATCAAACACTATTTTATTATAAACTATGAATCAGTTCAAGTCACGACTGACTTCATTGAGAGATTCTTGAATTAAAATATTTTCAAAGTTAATTATTTACCTCTTGTTTGAAATCAAGGTCTTGTGACCAAATAATAAAAACTTAAAACTTAAAACTTGAAAAACTAAAATAAGAGAAAACAGTTCAAACAATATACTGTAAATAATAATATTCACATTGTTAGGCGGCGATAGTACATAAAATGATATAATGATTCATTTACTCTCAACCATTTGAAACATGAACATTATCGTAGAAACTATAACAAATCAAAGCCTCAGTAACTACTTGAATTATTGACAGTTTCTTGTATTAAAATCTATTTTATAATCAATATTCACCTCGTTTCTAAAAAAGGTTTTTAGTGAAATCACTTGTGAAAAAAGTTGTTTTGGTTTTCCATCGTCTTGCCCTGAGTAGCTGGGACAGCTTATTGTTAGTTAGTCGGTTAAAAGAACTTTATGGCGATTAAACTTTTTATTATTGTCGATTATTGTCGATTATTATCGATTATTGTCGATTATTATCGAAGATATTCGTCGCTAGTTTCGACATCAAAGCCACAAACATGTATTAAATCCTTTAAAAACATGTATTAAATCCTTTAAAAACATGTATTAAATCCTTTAAAAACATGTATAAAATCCTTTAAAACATGTATTAAATCCTTTAAAACATGTATTAAATCCTTTAAAACATGTATTAAATCCTTTAAAAACATGTATTAAATCCTTTAAAAACATGTATTAAATCCTTTAAAACATGTTTGGCGTGAGCACCTGACGCAGCCTGAGCACCTGTGCAGGTGAGCTCGTGTTCGAGATGAAAAAAGGGAAGAGAAAGTCTCACCATATTCTGACGCTTCTGTCTCGTCTTGTTTCCCCATTTTCCCGCCAGAACTCCTGGACCAGAACTCTTGTCGAACCGAGTTTGAAACAGAACCAAAGACAAACGTCCAACTGAACGAGCGACAAACAACGAAGTGAGAAAATCTTTTCTTTTCTTCCTGGCTCTGGTAACTAGGCAGTGACGTCACGTGACACCTGCCGAAGGATGCGCACCTGCGCCAAAGATCGTGTGTCTGTCAAGATGCTCAACGTGTTTCCAAACAAACGTGAAATATCTTCGTGCAGGTGAGTCTTAGGTCTGAGTGGATCAGGAATATAATGACAACATTAATAATGAGCACGTTTTATTTATTATTTATTTGAAAAGGACTATGAATTATGTTGTTAACGAACTTTTGTTTATGTTTATTAAACATTACCGTAGAAAGTATAATAATAATAATAACTATAACAAGTATTTACTGACAACATTAAGATTTTGTTGTATTAAAAATCAGTTCAATATTAAAATATACACCTCTGGTGATAAATCAAACCAACATAACAATCCGTGTTCCACCCTCTTACCCTGAGTAACTGGGACAGCTTTTCAAAGTACTGTTAAATTATCTAAACAAACATTTTAAAATGTAAATCACTTCCTTGACTCTCAGTATTAAAGTACATATTACTGTACTTCAACACCGACATTTTCCACTGATATAAATAGAGAGAGATGAATATCAGGTTAAAAACATTATTGATGAAAACATGTCGTGTGAACAATAATCTTAACATTCGTATCTAATATTTGAATCACACAGTCAAGCAGATAAACATCAGTAATTGTCGTATTTATTACTCGTGCTTGTGGTACTTTGTTGTTGTTGTTGAGGTTTTACTGAGCAAAACTACACGACAGGACAATATTCCTGCACCTTTGATTTAAACTATATGTTGTTTGTGTTCATGTAACGTTGACTCCCCCTAGAGGACACGACGGGGAACAACACGCAAGAAATAGAACGTGAATCACAAAAAGACAGAAAAGAGATTTATCTTTAAAACAAAAACATTTATTTTTATTTCAACAGATAAACAGCTTTAGTTTCATCCTTATCACTCTTATCTATTTTAAATCAAATGTATTTTTTATTATTATTATTGATTTGAATTTAAAACGTTGCCTTAAAATGAAAAGGATTGAGCATGAAATTGTCACCAAACGATAAGATAAAATAAACATCATTATTTACACACAATAAATACAGAATATGTTTCAATAGAAACAAATCATAGAATCACAAATAAAAAATAAATATCTTTACTTTAACATGTACAAGAACAGAGAAACCATTGTGTTGTATTTATGTACCAGATCCACGATAGGTACCAGATCAACGATAGGTACCAGATCCACGATAGGTACCAGATCCACGATAGGTACCAGATCCACGATAGGTACCAGATCCACGATAGGTACCAGATCCACGATAGGTACCAGATCAACGATAGGTACCAGATCCACGATAGGTACCAGATCAGACCGATAGGTACCAGATCCACGATAGGTACCAGATCCACGATAGGTACCAGATCCACGATAGGTACCAGATCCACGATAGGTACCAGATCCACGATAGGTACCAGATCAACGATAGGTACCAGATCCACGATAGGTACCAGATCCACGATAGGTACCAGGTCAACGATAGGTACCAGATCCACGATAGGTACCAGATCCACGATAGGTACCAGATCAACGATAGGTACCAGATCCACGATAGGTACCAGATCCACGATAGGTACCAGATCAACGATAGGTACCAGATCCACGATAGGTACCAGATCCACGATAGGTACCAGATCCACGATAGGTACCAGGTCCGCGATAGGTACCAGATCTGCGATAGGTACCAGATCCACGATAGGTACCAGATCCACGATAGGTACCAGATCCACGATAGGTACCAGATCCACGGTAGGTACCAGATCCACGATAGGTACCAGATCCACGATAGGTACCAGATCCACGATAGGTACCAGATCCACGATAGGTACCAGATCCACGATAGGTACCAGATCCACGATAGGTACCAGATCCACGATAGGTACCAGATCCACGATAGGTACCAGATCAACGATAGGTACCAGATCAACGATAGGTACCAGATCCACGATAGGTACCAGATCCACGATAGGTACCAGATCAACGATAGGTACCAGATCAACGATAGGTACCAGATCCACGATAGGTACCAGATCCACGATAGGTACCAGATCAACGATAGGTACCAGATCAACGATAGGTACCAGATCAACGATAGGTACCAGATCCACGATAGGTACCAGATCCACGATAGGTACCAGATCACGAAGGTACCAGATCCACGATAGGTACCAGATCCACGATAGGTACCAGATCCACGATAGGTACCAGATCACGATAGGTACCGATAGGTACCAGATCAACGATAGGTACCAGCCACCGATAGGTCACCAGATCAACGATAGGTACCAGATCCAGATAGGTACCACCAGGTCCACGATAGGTACCAGATCAACGAGGTACCAGGTACCAACGATAGGTACCAGATCAACGATAGGTACCAGATCAACGATAGGTACCAGATCCACGATAGGTACCAGATCAACGATAGGTACCAGATCAACGATAGGTACCAGATCAACGATAGGTACCAGGTCAACGATAGGTACCAGATCAACGATAGGTACCAGGTCAACGATAGGTACCAGGTCAACGATAGGTACCAGATCAACGATAGGTACCAGGGTTACTACAGACGATAGGTACCAGACCAGCGATAGGTACCAGATCAACGATAGGTACCAGATCAACGATAGGTACCAGGTCAACGATAGGTACTAAAGGTCCAGCGAGGAGGGACCAGACCAGCGATAGGTACTCAGGTGATAGGCGTATAATAGGTACCAGGTCAACGGATAGGTACCAGATGGTGTTATAAATGTCCAGGAGGAGAGAGACACCAGTGATGGCCTCTTTACGTCCAGAGGATAGGTGGTGTTATAAATGTCCAGGAGGAGAGAGACACCAGTGATGGTCCTTCTGGTGATGGTGTTATAAATGTCCAGGAGGAGAGAGACACCAGTGATGGTTCTTCTGGTGATGGTGTTATAAATGTCCAGGAGGAGAGAGACACCAGTGATGGACCTTCTGGTGATGGTGTTATAAATGTCCAGGAGGAGAGAGACACCAGTGATGGTCCTTCTGGTGATGGTGTTATAAATGTCCAGGAGGAGAGAGACACCAGTGATGGTCCTTCTGGTGATGGTGTTATAAATGTCCAGGAGGAGAGAGACACCAGTGATGGTCCTTCTTAGTGATGGTGTTATAAATGTCCAGGAGGAGAGAGACACCAGTGATGGTCCTTCTGGTGATGGTGTTATAAATGTCCAGGAGGGAGAGACACCAGTGATGGTCCTTCTGGTGATGGTGTTATAACTGTCCAGGAGGGGGGGAGCCCCCCAGGATCCCCCCGGCCCCCCCCCGGGGGCCCCCCCCCCCCGCCGGGGGGGGCCCGGGGGGGGCCCCCCGGGGGGGGGGGGCCCCGGGGGGGGGGGGGGGGGGGGGTTCCGCCCCGAAGGAGAGCATCATGGGTGATGGAGATCTTCTTTGATACAATCTGAACTTTGAACCCACAAATCATGTTGTCTCTGTTGCCTTTGATGTCCTTAGTTGTGCGACCATCAAAGACTATGAATACACCCACTGACCTGAACACAAGCACAAATCTGTGTGCGAAGGAAAAGTTGTTGTTCCGCACATGAAGCAAAACGTAAGTGACTCTGGTGTTGTGATAGTGTAGTAACAAGTATATATGTGTAGTATTGTCCAGTACTTGACTCTGGTGTTGTGATAGTGTAGTAACAAGTATATATGTGTAGTATTGTCCAGTACTTGACTCTGGTGTTGTGATAGTGTAGTAACAAGTATATATGTGTAGTATTGACCAGTACTTGACTCTGGTGTTGTGATAGTGTAGTAACAAGTATATATGTGTAGTATTGTCCAGTACTCGACTCTGGTGTTGTGATAGTGTAGTAACAAGTATATGTGTGTAGTATTGTCCAGTACTTGACTCTGGTGTTGTGATAGTGTAGTAACAAGTATATATGTGTAGTATTGTCCAGTACTTGACTCTGGTGTTGTGATAGTGTAGTAACAAGTATATATGTGTAGTATTGTCCAGTACTTGACTCTGGTGTTGTGATAGTGTAGTAACAAGTATATATGTGTAGTATTGTCCAGTACTCTGGTGTTGTGATAGTTAGTAACAAGTATATATGTTAGTATTGTCCAGTATTGACTCTGGTGTTGTGATAGTGTAGTAACAAGTATATATGTGTAGTATTGTCCAGTACTCGACTCTGGTGTTGTGATAGTGTAGTAACAAGTATATGTGTGTAGTATTGTCCAGTACTTGACTCTGGTGTTGTGATAGTGTAGTAACAAGTATATATGTGTAGTATTGTCCAGTACTTGACTCTGGTGTTGTGATAGTGTAGTAACAAGTATATATGTGTAGTATTGTCCAGTACTTGACTCTGGTGTTGTAGTATTTACAGACCACATGACTCGTAACTACTTTCATTTGTTTTCAAACCAAAATAAGTCCAAACGTCAGCTTTAATAGCTGCTGGACTCACTGTATCCTCTCGTCCTCAGTCATCACTGTATCCTCTCGTCCTCAGTCGTCACTGTATCCTCTCGTCCTCAGTCACCACTGTATCCTCTCATCCTCAGTCGTCACAAGAGTTTTATTGAAACATAAAAATTAAACAACGCTTTGGATACTTGCATTTTCTTCTCTTCCTTCATCATTGAGTTGAGATGTTCACTCTGAAACAAACAACGTTTCTCTTCCAGATGGATCTCCACATGGATCCAGACGCACAGATCCAGCAGGAGGTTCCAGTCGCAGCGATGAACCGGATCCAAGAGAAGGTAAATCATTGACTCAAGTTTTATTATTGGTCAGAAATCGCTGTTGTTATTGCTTGATGAAGCTTCATGAAACAGTGTCATTATCTTCAGAGTCCACTAGATGGTAGTGATGAGTTGATGAAGCTTCATGAAACAGTGTCATTATCTTCAGAGTCCACTAGATGGTAGTGATGTGTTGATGAAGCTTCATGAAACAGTGTCATTATCTTCAGAGTCCACTAGATGGTAGTGATGTGTTGATGAAGCTTCATGAAACAGTGTCATTATCTTCAGAGTCCACTAGATGGTAGTGATGTGTTGATGAAGCTTCATGAAACAGTGTCATTATCTTCAGAGTCCACTAGATGGTAGTGATGTGTTGATGAAGCTTCATGAAACAGTGTCATTATCTTCAGAGTCCACTAGATGGTAGTGATGTGTTGATGAAGCTTCATGAAACAGTGTCATTATCTTCAGAGTCCACTAGATGGCGTGAGAAAGAGAGTTTTACGACAATAACAATAAGTTAAGACTAAGAGTTCAGAGGTCAAACAAATGCCATCAGATGATATATTGTTTTGTTGTTCTAGATCAGCAGAGAAGCCACATGAGCAGGAACTGACATTTTTTGTCTTCAGCCGACAGAACCAGACAGAACGGACCTGAGCGACCTGTCCCTGGACCAGGCCTGGAGGAAAGTGTTGCAGGAGCAGGAGACTCTGAAAAACGCCCGACAGTCCCTGGACAAGGAGTGGCAGCGACTGACCGGGGAGATCAAGTACATGGCGGAGCTCAGGAAGACGTACGACCGCGAGAAGACGCTCATCCAGCAGAGGCGTGCGGCGCTGGAGCAGGAGAAGACAAATGTGGGCCGAGAGAGGAAAGATCTACGCAAAGAGTTCCACAAACTGTCCATGAGGTGGAGGTCCCTGCACGACGAGGAGCAGTCCATGAGCCAGGACCGGAAGGTGTTCCAGGTGGAGCAGGAGGAGATGGCCATGATGAGGAAGGCCTACCTTCAGGAGAAGTCGGACATCGAGAGGGTGAGGGAGGCCATGCACTTCGAGAAGGCCAACATGGAGGACAGCAGAGCCATGATGGCCGTCAATCACAGGTTCGGCAGGAGAGTCTCTGTGCAGAAAATGACGCGAGTAAAAAACAGAAACCGGAGCTGGTGACGCCTGTGAAGATGATGTTTGTAAAAGATGAACCAGTCGAATAAAAATCATATTCTGATGATAAATGATCAAAGTTGTTTGTCTGAAGATAATGACACTGTTTCATGAAGCTTCATCGACACATCACTACCATCTAGTGGACTCTGAAGATACTGACACTGTTTCATGAAGCTTCATCGACACATCACTACCATCTAGTGGACTCTGAAGATACTGGCACTGTTTCATGAAGCTTCATCCACACATCACTACCATCTAGTGGACTCTGAAGATAATGACACTGTTTCATGAAGCTTCATCAACACATCACTACCATCTAGTGGACTCTGAAGATAATGACACTGTTTCATGAAGCTTCATCAACTCATCACTACCATCTAGTGGACTCTGAAGATAATGACACTGTTTCATGAAGCTTCATCAACACATCACTACCATCTAGTGGACTCTGAAGATAATGACACTGTTTCATGAAGCTTCATCAACACATCACTACCATCTAGTGGACTCTGAAGATAATGACACTGTTTCATGAAGCTTCATCAACACATCACTACCATCTAGTGGACTCTGAAGATAATGACACTGTTTCATGAAGCTTCATCAACACATCACTACCATCTAGTGGACTCTGAAGATAATGACACTGTTTCATGAAGCTTCATCAACACATCACTACCATCTAGTGGACTCTGAAGATAATGACACTGTTTCATGAAGCTTCATCAACACATCACTACCATCTAGTGGACTCTGAAGATAATGACACTGTTTCATGAAGCTTCATCGACACATCACTACCATCTAGTGGACTCTGAAGATAATGACACTGTTTCATGAAGCTTCATCGACACATCACTACCATCTAGTGGACTCTGAAGATACTGACACTGTTTCATGAAGCTTCATCGACACATCACTACCATCTAGTGGACTCTGAAGATACTGACACTGTTTCATGAAGCTTCATCGACACATCACTACCATCTAGTGGACTCTGAAGATACTGACACTGTTTAATGAAGCTTCATCGACACATCACTACCATCTAGTGGACTCTGAAGATAATGACACTGTTTCATGAAGCTTCATCGACACATCACTACCATCTAGTGGACTCTGAAGATACTGACACTGTTTCATGAAGCTTCATCGACACATCACTACCATCTAGTGGACTCTGAAGATACTGACACTGTTTAATGAAGCTTCATCAACACATCACTACCATCTAGTGGACTCTGAAGATAATGACACTGTTTCATGAAGCTTCATCAACACATCACTACCATCTAGTGGACTCTGAAGATAATGACACTGTTTCATGAAGCTTCATCAACACATCACTACCATCTAGTGGACTCTGAAGATAATGACACTGTTTCATGAAGCTTCATCAACACATCACTACCATCTAGTGGACTCTGAAGATAATGACACTGTTTCATGAAGCTTCATCAACACATCACTACCATCTAGTGGACTCTGAAGATAATGACACTGTTTAATGAAGCTTCATCGACACATCACTACCATCTAGTGGACTCTGAAGATAATGACACTGTTTCATGAAGCTTCATCAACACATCACTACCATCTAGTGGACTCTGAAGATAATGACACTGTTTCATGAAGCTTCATCAACACATCACTACCATCTAGTGGACTCTGAAGATAATGACACTGTTTCATGAAGCTTCATCAACACATCACTACCATCTAGTGGACTCTGAAGATACTGACACTGTTTAATGAAGCTTCATCGACACATCACTACCATCTAGTGGACTCTGAAGATAATGACAATGTTTCATGAAGCTTCATCGACACATCACTACCATCTAGTGGACTCTGAAGATAATGACACTGTTTCATGAAGCTTCATCGACACATCACTACCATCTAGTGGACTCTGAAGATAATGACACTGTTTCATGAAGCTTCATCAACACATCACTACCATCTAGTGGAATCTGAAGATAATGACACTGTTTCATGAAGCTTCAAACTTCTGACTCTGAAAAAACAGATTAAAATAATGATTTGATTTTATTTAATTTAATGAAAAAACAGATAAAAATAAATAACAATAAAAACAGATTAAAATAAAATAAAATAAAATAAAATAAAATAGTTCACCTTCAAACTGAGACACTTCTTTTCTTGGCACTGACGTCTTCGACCAAAATAACCTTCAGTGATTCTATTTTGGAAGGAATTCTAAGGAAGTTGTTTGTATCGTTGATCGTTGCAGAGACGCTTCAGTTCCACCTGAACATCAGAGTCTCAGACGAGGCCACGGTTCAACTTCTGCAACAGTCTAGAGTTTAAAATGTGACATTTATTGCATGAACGAAAGGAAGAAATACAAATACATCCCAGAGAGAAAACTGTAGTTCTTAGTAGAAGAAAAAAAATTACAAGTTACATTTTTCTTCAGTTTGTAGCAAATTGTCAAATATTTCTACACAGATAAATACTTGATATTCTCACTCAATACATGGATCTCGTCTAGTATTATGTTACACAACATCACTAGATATAGTCAATTAAATATGTGTGTACTTGTCCATCTCAACTACTATTATTGTACCTTTATTTCTTCATAAACTGTTTTTATAGCTGCCGTCGTCATAGCAACCTCCCGTCTCCGCGCTGACATGTGACCTCATGAAAGTGGAAACAAAGCCCGACGTCAGAGCTCGTCCGTCTCACAGACCAGGACCGGCAGAGACCAGGACCGGCAGAGACCAGGACCGGCAGAGACCAGGACCGGCAGAGACCAGGACCGGCAGAGACCAGGACCCGCTCTGACCAGGACCCGCTCAGACCAGGACCTGCTCAGACCAGGACTGGCAGAGACCAGGACCGGCAGAGACCAGGACCGTCAGAGACCAGGACCAGCAGAGACCAGGACCCGCTCAGACCAGGACCTGCTCAGACCAGGACCCGCTCAGACCAGGACCTGCTCAGACCAGGACCCGCTCAGACCAGGACCCCCTCAGACCAGGACCTGCTCAGACCAGGACCCGCTCAGACCAGACCGGACCATGGAGCTGCTCCTGGACCGACTGCGGGACTTCTCCGTCAGAGACTCAACCTTCCGTGAAGGTGCCGAAGAAGAAGAAGAGACTCGGGGTCCAGCGGGTGGAGCTGCTGGAAAGCTGGACATTGCGAGTGCCCTGGCCTGGCTGAGGAGAGAGCTGGTAGGTTCTGGATCTCATGTGTGACTCTTGTTCAAGACGTGACCCGGTCCTGGACCACACATTGTATTAGGAGCTGTCAATCAAATAATCCAAACGAACAGAACTGTGATCAAATAAAAGGACATTTGTAAATAGTCTTAATATCATTGTGTTTAAATATATATATATAATTTTTTTAATGGAAATAAATGCATATTATGTACAGTATATATACAGTATATATACAGTGTATATAAATATACACATGTTTATTTTCTAAAGTTGGAAAATTAATACATCTAATGAAAATAAAGTGTTATTAAGTCAATAAAGTGTCAAATCAAATACATTATGTCGTATTTAATGAAATGTGAGTTAAATTATTAAATGTGATATAAAAGCACTTTATTTTCACACAAATACCAAATAAAAAATACTCAAAAGCATAAATATATGGATCTCAAGTGATAAAAGTTATAGAATCATTTGAGTCACAGTTTCAATGAAAAGTCAAAATGAATTTGTTTCACAAATAAATATAAATGATAAATAAATATCATGTACAATAAATGAATGACTTTATTTATAAAAAAATACTAATTACTTACTTAATTAAACTACCATATTTTCAAGATCGTGGTCCAATAATATCGAATATTTGAGTGACAAATATTTATTGATTGAATTAAACATTTGTCGAATAGTTTTGTTGAAATGTTTGTTGTTTTTTGTTTTATTGAATTTGAGATAAAATAACTTTTGTCTTGTATTGTCTGATGAAACGAAAACATTGAATTTGGCAAAATGTATTTTTTAATTATATTAATTAGAATCAAACTCTATGTGTAGGAAAATGTATTCAATTTTTTGAATAATTCCAAAGTGTTATTTATCAAAAAAAACGTTTCGATAAAAATATATAAATATCTTCCGTGTTCAAATCTCATGGTTTCCATGGCAACACTTGTTTTCCTCTTGTTCTGAATGTTCGCGCTGAAGGTCACTGACCATCATGATGTTGATGTTTGTTGAGCTGCTGTGTGTCTGACACACAACTGTGCGTTCACACGACAACTCGCCATGACAACAGAGACGCTCAGAGAAGTCGCAAAACAAAAGAGGAAATACTTAGAACCTCCGGGATTATTGAGCGTAGAACCTTTTACAGAGTTTTAGAACCTGTTCATGTTTCTTTTATTACAATAGTTCTTCAGTAACAAATATAATAACAATAGTAACAACTACAATAACAATATAATAACAATAGTAACAACTACAATAACAATATAATAACAATAGTAACAAATATAATAACAATAGTAACAACTACAATAGCAATATAATAACAATAGTAACAACTACAGTAACAATAGTAACAACTATAATAACAATAGTAACAACAATAAAAACAACAGTAACAACAATAAAAACAACAGTAACAACTACAATAACAATAGTAACAACAATAATAACAATAGTAACAACTACAATAGCAATATAATAACAATAGTAACAACTACAGTAACAATAGTAACAACTATAATAACAATAGTAACAACAATAAAAACAATAGTAACAACTACAATAGCAATATAATAACAATAGTAACAACTACAGTAACAATAGTAACAACTATAATAACAATAGTAACAACAATAATAACAATAGTAACAACTACAATAGCAATATAATAACAATAGTAACAACTACAGTAACAATAGTAACAACTATAATAACAAAAGTAACAACAATAAAAACAATAGTAACAACTACAATAGCAATATAATAACAATAGTAACAACTACAGTAACAATAGTAACAACTATAATAACAATAGTAACAACAATAAAAACAACAGTAACAACAATAAAAACAATAGTAACAATATACATATACAATAAAGGCATAAACAATATACCAACATTCCCACTCACACACGCCTCTGCAGAACTACCCTCACACACTTCCTCGTAACATCACGTTTTCTCTCCTTTATTTATCAACAATCAATGTTCAGTGAGAAACGATCAGAACATGTGACATTTCCAGGACATGTGACGATGTTCTGCAGGTGGAGATGAGGTCTCAGGACCAGGCTCTAGTCCGGCAGCTGATGGATCTGCACTCGGGCATCCAGGAGCTGAAACAAGACTTGTGTGACCAGGAGGTCGGGATGTGCGAGGACCAGGACGGGAGCTGCTGGGACTCTGGCAGCGACGTCTCCTTCTCCTTCCAGAAAACCCCGTCCAGGTTCTTCTCCCAGTCTCTGACCTGCAGGTCCTCCAGTCGCAGAAGCTCCATGCCGTGATCGACCAATCGCGTGGAGATGATGTTGCCACGGTAACATCGCGCCAGAGCCTCAATAATATCCAGACATTACTGTAGGATCTACGTCGTCACATGATCGTGTGTGCGTCGCATGATTGGCCGAGAGTTCGATCAGTAGCTCTGAGATCTGTTGGTCTTGTCTGGAGACTCTATTACACCAACATTTATATATTGAATTCAAAAGACTGAATAAAATATATTGAATTTATTTTAGAATTATTGGACTTAAAATACTCAATTCTATATGTAAAATCAAATGTATTTCTATATAATCGATAAACTATCGATGAACAAATTATTGAATGAAATCATTGAAAAATATGATTCACTGCTTGAAAAAACAAATCATTTCAACATAATATATTTCCATATAATTCATGTTTATGTTGTTTTGGTGAAGAAACTTAACGAAAAAAACATCAAGTTCAGTTTATTTTTCTTCATTAAAGGCATTTTTTAATGAAATTCTAAATTCAGTCTGAAAAACGATGTCGGCCATCTTGACGTGTACTTCAACCAGTATGAGGTAGAAAATAAATCAGGTGAAAACTTCTTGACTGACAAAACTTTTGTTTATGAACAACAGTGTCTTTTGTGTTCTTTAATGTATTTATGTTCTTTTATTGTTTATATACAACAATGTCAATGACATTCGCTACAAGTTACATGTTGTCATGTTACATGTTGTCATGTTACATGTTGTTATGTTACATGTTGTTATGTTACATGTTGTCATGTTACATGTTGTCATGTTACATGTGTGTTACATGTTGTCATGTTACATGTTGTCATGTTACATGTTGTCATGTTACATGTTGTCATGTTACATGTTGTCATGTTACATGTTGTCATGTTACATGTTGTCATGTTACATGTTGTCATGTTACATGTTGTCATGTTACATTTTGTTATGTTACATGTTGTCATGTTACATGTTGTCATGTTACATGTTGTCATGTTACATGTTGTCATGTTACATGTTGTCATGTTACATGTTGTCATGTTACATTTTGTTATGTTACATGTTGTCATGTTACATGTTGTCATGTTACATGTTGTCATGTTACATGTTGTCATGTTACATGTTGTCATGTTACATTTTGTTATGTTACATGTTGTCATGTTACATGTTGTCATGTTACATGTTGTCATGTTACATGTTGTCATGTTACATTTTGTTATGTTACATGTTGTCATGTTACATGTTGTCATGTTACATGTTGTCATGTTACATGTTGTCATGTTACATTTTGTTATGTTACATGTTGTCATGTTACATGTTGTCATGTTACATGTTGTCATGTACATGTCATGTTACATTTGTGTCTATGTTACATGTTGTCATGTTACATGTTGTCATGTTACATGTTGTCATGTTACATTTTGTTATGTTACATGTTGTCATGTTACATGTTGTCATGTTACATGTTGTCATGTTACATTTTGTTATGTTACATGTTGTCATGTTACATGTTGTCATGTTACATGTTGTCATGTTACATGTTGTCATGTTACATGTTGTCATGTTACATTTTGTTATGTTACATGTTGTCATGTTACATGTTGTCATGTTACATGTTGTCATGTTACATGTTGTCATGTTACATTTTATTGTTACATGTTGTTATGTTACATGTTGTCATGTTACATTTTGTTATGTTACATGTTGTCATGTTACATGTTGTCATGTTACATGTTGTCATGTTACATGTTGTCATGTTACATGTTGTCATGTTACATGTTGTCATGTTACATTTTTTTATGTTACATGTTGTCATGTTACATGTTGTCATGTTACATTTTGTTATGTTACATGTTGTCATGTTACATGTTGTCATGTTACATGTTGTCATGTTACATTATATTGTCATGTTACATGTTGTCATGTTACATTTTTTATGTTACATGTTGTCATGTTACATGTTGTCATGTTACATTTTATTATGTTACATGTTGTCATGTTACATGTTGTCATGTTACATGTTGTCATGTTACATTTTGTTATGTTACATGTTGTCATGTTACATGTTGTCATGTTACATTTTTTTATGTTACATGTTGTCATGTTACATGTTGTCATGTTACATGTTGTCATGTTACATGTTGTCATGTTACATTTTGTTATGTTACATTTTATTATGTTACATGTTGTTATGTTACATGTTGTCATGTTACATGTTGTCATGTTACATTTTTTTATGTTACATGTTGTCATGTTACATGTTGTTATGTTACATGCTGTCATGTTACATGTTGTTATGTTACATATTGTCATGTTACATGTTGTTATGTTACATGTTGTCATGTTACATGTTGTCATGTTACATTTTGTTATGTTACATGTTGTCATGTTACATGTTGTCATGTTACATGTTGTCATGTTACATGTTGTTATGTTACATGTTGTCATGTTACATGTTGTCATGTTACATGTTGTTATGTTACATGTTGTCATGTTACATGTTGTCATGTTACATGTTGTCATGTTACATGTTGTCATGTTACATGTTGTTATGTTACATGTTGTCATGTTACATGTTGTTATGTTACATGCTGTTATGTTACATGTTGTCATGTTACATGTTGTTATGTTACATGCTGTCATGTTACATGTTGTTATGTTACATGTTGTCATGTTACATGCTGTCATGTTACATGTTGTCATGTTACATGTTGTTATGTTACATGTTGTCATGTTACATGTTGTCATGTTACATGATGTTTGTTAACAGATGTTTAAATCAACAATATCTTCAACGAGTACTTTGATTAGTACGACAGTAAAATAAACTTTTAGAATATCAAAGTTTTTCTTCGTTTGTATGTGTTCCAGTACTTGTTCTACTACTCGTTTACTCAACATTAAAGCTGTAAACCAGAGAAAAAGAGAGAAACAAAAGCCTGAGATGAACAAGTGAACGTTTAATCTCAACAAGCAAAGACGGAATAAAGAAGAAGGTCGTCTGCTTCACTCTGATTGGTCGTCTGCTTCACTCTGATTGGTCGTCTGCTTCACTCTGATTGGTCGTCTGCTTCACTCTGATTGGTCGTCTGCTCCGACCTCGACGCCCCTGAAACTCTCCCGCCTCAGTGTCTGGATCTCAGTGTTGAGGCCCAGCAGTGTTCGCGCCAGATGCAGGTCCTGAGATCGCATCTCCAGCTGCAGAACAAGAGAAGTTACGGCTGCAGGTCCGACGGCCGGTTCCTCACTTGATGTTCAACGTCATGTGTTCGCGTGAGTCGAAGAAAATACTTTCAATAAATCACAATAATTATGAAAACGTTATTTTCCTTTCCTTCCTAGTTTTTAATGATGAACATTTAAAATGATAAATAAAAATAACATGTAAAAGTTTGTGATTAAAAAAAAAACTATTTGATGAGAAAACGTTAAATGAATGGTGTGTGATATCAAGTTCAGTATTAAATATATAAATATATATATTTTAAAATGAGAGAAATACTTTTTATTTTACTTATTTTTCAATTTATATATATATATGTATATATATTCTTGTTTAACTGCAAATAAAAAACGAAAATCATGTTTATTTCTGAATCAAACAAGAAAACTACTGAATATTACTCACAGCAGGATTAAAAGAAAATACTTTAAGAGGTTGTGATGAAATACAAACAAAACACTGTAATAAGTAAATGACAGAAGAAATCATGAAAATAAACATTATACTGAGGTCAGTCGGCATGTTTAAATGCATTAAAAACCCCTGTGGAAAGGGAGAGGTTCACCATATTGGTAACTCAGGGGTCAATTACATCAAATACTTTGATAAAAAGCCTACAAGGAAGGACGTCATCTGAGCAAGAGGAGGGTT